>PISX010001974.1:0-61265 GCA_004024625.1 Mellivora capensis | reverse complement strand
AAATTTGGGTTTTAGAAAATATCAGGAAATTCTTATATTTATGATTGAGAAGCTAATCTTGAATTATAGGGAATGTAGTTGTATTTTGTTGGGAAATGTGAGGAAAATTCACATGTAGCTCTTTTTTCTTCCATATGTCTGTGCTGGTTTTGACATGCTGACCCCCTGCCCTCTTGTTTCTCTCTTTTTATTATTTGAACATCCTACAGTGTTGCTTAAATCCACCCCTCATTTGATTGTTCCTACTCATTACATTAGTTCAAGTTCTCATTACCATTTATCTTTACCATTGCAGGAACTTCCTGTTTTGCCTTCCTGCATTATTGCCATTCCTCTTAACCTGTACCAAATCTGCTGCCATAGATAATCCTATCCCCCTGCATGCAGACATATTCACATCATTTTCCTCTAGCTATAATCTATCTAATGATAGAGAGTTGTACTATTGATAATGGAAAAAACAGGAAGGCTGATGGAAGCCTGATCATTTTTGAGGGAAAAAAATGCATATTTTGTTAAGGGAGGAAGGTCTGAATCCCTCTGTTAGAGACTCTCATGCCAGCAGGTTAAACTCTACAAAGAGGCATCTATCCATGCCTTATAATACTGGGAGTATGGGAAAATCTCCTTGTTAAGTCTGGTTCACTCAGATATCTTTCTTGGGCAGTATCTTAAATTAATTAAAGATTTGTTCCTTTAATATTTCATTTTGTCTTCTGTTAAAAACAAATGTCCTTAGAATAAGGTAGTATATTAATTTTCATAAATCTTATACAAACCAGTTTATTAAGGTTTATTTCCTTAGATTTTGTTTTAAAAAGGCAGGTAAGGGTAGAGAATGTAATATTGAAATATGAGAAAGGAAAGGACATAGATGAGGAAAGAAGAGATTAAGAAAATAAAATTTATGACCTAGCATTGATCTAAGGGCTGGCCCCACCTCTAACTTTAACATCCTTTCAGTGGGCCCCTTCCTTTTCCCCATCTTTTCTATTAGAATTTGTTCTTAGAAATAAAGTTCATCTAGTTAAATAATGAATCTGTAAATTCTGTGAACTGGATACTTCAGTATTCATGTAGATTAAAAGTCATCCTCACAATTTATAAGTACAAATAATTATATAAGTCATATTTAATTGAAAATATTTTTGATACTTTTATTTATTTTTAATATAAATAATTATTACAAATAATTATTATAAAATAAGAATTTATTTGACAGATCACAAGTAGGCAGAGAGGCAGACAGAGAGAGAGAGAGAGGGGGAAGCAGGCTCCCTGCTGAGCAGAGAGCCGGATGTGGGGCTCGATCCCAGGACTCTGGGATCATGACCTGAGCCGAAGGGAGAGGCTTTAACCCACTGAGCCACCCAGACACCCTGAAAATATTTATTTTGTGTAATGGATTTCTGGCCTGCTTTATGATTGATCTTCTTTTATGGGCATTTACCCTACATCTCTATCTGCTTTTTACATTCCAGTGAAATGAATTAAAATGAAGAGAATGTACATTGAAAACATTTTATCTGCCAAGAGCCACAAATTAAAAAGAATTTTTCTTTTATTTCAGTTTTTTTTATTTTAAAATTTGTTCTTTTAAAAACTGTTGTTGTAAAAAAATATATATATATATATATACACACATACAGGTTGAAAATGGTGATGTAAATGTATTCAATTAGTAGAATTGTGGATTAGATACTCAATTTTATTTGCCTGGTTCCCAGCCTAGCACATACTGGGCACTCAGTAAATATTCATGGGGTACAATTTAATACATTAAAGATGCATGTAATTAATGTAATTAAAATTACATTAAAGGCTACAGTATAATATCTATGGCCATGAAATTCTAAATCCATTCAGAAGCAATATCCTGACATGATATTCTGAAACGATGAATAAATTTCTCAAAAGCCATTAATTTCCTTGTTTTCTGTATATTGGTAGATTTATTTAACTCAATAAAATAGGCAACCACCATTTTAACACCTCTACATTTGAAAATCTGGCTCTCGTGCTTAACTGAAGCTCTCAGTTTTATGTATGTGTGTATTTTATTATTAATAGTAGTTACATAGTCAAAATTACAGGTATCCTCGCTTTTCAAAAATTCGTGTTCTGCCTCTCTGCTTTTTCAAAGGACCTACCTGTTTTCACTAATTGAAAGAAACCCAAAGAGGATTTTTGCTTTTACAAAGGAAGAAAAAAAAAAAACCCAAAAGCAAAAATAGCAGCCAGCATTTGTTGTACGTTGAGCAGAGGCCGCGCACATCCAGACGGGCCAGAGTGGCTAGAGCGGCCCCACAGCCTTTCCTGGGGAGCTGAGCTCCGCATCTTGCCATCAAACCACCAAAGCTTTGAACTGTGTCTGTGAGCATCTGTGCTTTGTCTCCATTTATTTTGTGCATCTTTTGGCAAGTTGTGTCCTAAGGTATCAGAAAAGCTTAAGAGAGGTTATTTTTTGGGTCTGGGAATGCTCAGGAATCTTTCCATATAAATTAATAGTGATTGCTTCTTTGCTTTATGCCATTTCAACTTACAAAAGATTTCATTGGAATGCTTTGCTCTCAGATAGTGGGGGAAACCTGTATTTGAAGAGGATTTGTGGAGAGGGAGCAAATTATGGGTCATTGGATTTCTGGTGGTAAGCAGATTTGGATGGGAACTAAATGAACTAGAATGATCCAAGAATAATAGTAGTAGGGGGTTGCAGTTATACCTGAGATATAAAGAAGCTGAAAAGTAGAGTACAGGATTATAATCCTGTAAAGATTATAGGATTATAGGCACAGAATAACTGGGTTTACTTGTTTTGAGTTGATCAAAGACTGTTAGGTTATTAATCTCTTCATTGGGATGGACAGGGTCAAAATAGGACCCCTTGGTCCTTGGGACTTCTTCACAGACAGAATTCTACAGGCTAGTAAGACCTTTTTGTGCAAAAGATTAGATACAACTGAATAAACTCTTTTTGTACTCTTATGAGTGTTAACCTTAAAAATAAAAGTTACTTCAGGGGCGCCTGGGTGGCTCAGTCGTTAAGCTTCTGCCTTCAGCTCAGGTCATGATCCCAGGGTCCTGGGATCGAGCCCCACATCAGACTCTCTGCTTAGTGGAAAGCCTGCTTCTCCCATTCCCTGTGCTACTCCCCCTGCTTGTGCTCTCTCTCTCTCTCTCTCTCTCCTTGTCACATAAATAAATAAAATCTTTAAAAAAAAAAGTTACTTCAATAGCAAAAATGAGTTTACTTGGGAATAGCAGAAAATTTTAATTTAAGACATGCAAGGTTTGCCACGCAGTAGGCAAGCCCCACAAAGGAGAGAAATGTTATTTTATGGAGAAGAAGGAGGAAATTGGGAGGGGTTGTTTTGAACAAAAGTCCCTTGGAGAAAAACAAGAGTTCAGGGTGATGATGGTTTCTCACTGGTTGAGTTGCCAGGGGCAGCTGATTCCTCGTAGGGGAGGCAATGTCCATCTTTTCCTGTTAGGGCCTGTAATTAATGAGTCTTTCCTGTTAAGGATTCTTCTGTTGTAGTCTGTAATTGATTGTTCTTCCTGTAATTGACTGTTGAGTGGTATGGCTCCTACTTCTAGCCTCCCTGTTCCATTTAATGAACTTTCCCTTTATTAATTTCCCTAGGTGTTTGGCCGAACTCTGGGCCTCCACAGTTATTTATCCTGGGAGGCATGGAAGGATAGGTCCTATTCAGATCTCACATGGCTGGCTTCACTGGGGTGGCTGTCTCTGAGTGAGTGCATTTACAGAAATAGGGAGCTTCCTGTAACAGAAGTTGCTGGTTTTATTTGATCCCCTTTCTCTGGAATCCTCTTGATCTAACTAGTCCTCTTTTAACACTGCCTTGGGATATGTTACTGAAATCCTCCACTTTTAAGAAAGTTTAATCTAGACTTTTATATTTAGCATATGGAAAGAAATAATAATGTCATAGAGATACTGAAGATCTTTATACTCCATCCATGTCATGCTCCTACCATTGAATGGTAGGAACTTGCTAAGAAGCTAGAGACCTGTCCTCACATGCCCCATGGAGGACCTATGTAGGTCCTCTTTTCTTTCTTTCCCTTCTTCATTTATCAATTTCACACACTATTTTGTTAATTTGGAGAGTATATATTCTTTTTTTTTTTTTTAAGATTTTATTTATTTATTTGACAGACAGAGATCACAAGTAGGCAGAGAGACAGGCAGAGAGAGAGGAGGAAGCAGGCTCCCCTGCTGAGCAGAGAGCCTGATGCCGGGCTTGATCCCAGAACCCTGAGATCATGACCCAAGCCGAAGGCAGAGGCTTTAACCCACTGAGCCACCCAGGCGCCCCTGGAGAGTATGTATTACTTCTTAAATTAACAAATGAACTTGATTTTTATTATATAAGTTGCTCATGGCCATTTTAGAAAACACAGGTAAACATAAGAAGAAAATAGTCACCTGTGATCCCCATCCCAGTTAGTATTGCTTTTAATGTTCTGTATGTTATGTTTTAAGTTAAAGAAATATATTAAGTCTAATGTAGCTACTTTTTATTTGACCAGTTGGCCAATGATTTATAATTTACTGATATAAATTAGTATAATATATGGCTTAAAAATTTTTAAGTGAGTATTTTTAAATGATAAACATACTTAGTCTCCCTCACCACCAACCCCTGCCAAAAAAGAAAAGCAATTGCCTGGGCAGATGGTAGTTAGAAGACAATAATGTTTAAGGGAAAATATTTTTAAAATCAGTAATTAACTTATATTAACTCCTTTTCTATCAGAAATTAATATATTCAGTAATATCTTTTTCATTCCTCCTTTAACTCTGAAATTTGGTATTAGAAGTGTGGGGCATTTGTAAATTATATAGTATAAAGACTGACTCATCTAACTGCCCTTTTCAATTATTAAGCATACTACAGCTAATATTTGCTGTTTACATTTGAGTAGTTAATAGCATTTCATCTACATTAAAAATAGTATACATATCCTTAATGTAATTTTACTAAGCCTGACTATAAGTTGTTTTATGATTAAATAATATTTTACATATCATATGTTTCACTTCCCCACATACATAATACGTACATTGCAACACAGCACTTTTTGTGTGTATTATTGTACTTCTCCAACCGCTGCAGAAATATAGTTAGAAGGACACGTTCATCATTCAGAAGGTTAATAAACATATGGTACTGAGTTGTTTATACCATATGGTAAGATGTACTTAAAAACAAGAACTGTTATAAATATAAGGTAATTGATAACTATCTTATAATTGCTTAATTGTTTATGTGAATTCATTTAAATAAAAAGGGAAGTATAATTTTAAATTTCTGTATTTAAGCAAAAAAACCTAGGAATTAAGGATATTTTTCACATTCCCTAAGCTCTGTTTCCTACTGGTCCAGACACTATAGGCATTCTTTTTTTTTTTTTTAAGATTTTATTTATTTATTTGATAGAGATTACAAGTAGTCAGAGAGGCAGGCAGAGAGAGGGGAGGAAGCAGGTTCCCTGCTGAGGAGAGAGCCCGATGTGGGGCTGGATCCCAGGACCCTGAGACCATGACCTGAGCTAGAGGCAGAGGCTTTAACCCACTGAGCCACCCAGGCGCCCCACTATAGGCATTCTTAAAAGTGAAGAAACATTCTAAGGTGTTATGATGAACTCCGAATATATTTAGTACATCAAGAGAAATGATAAAAGCCTCCATAATTGTGGAAAAATTGTTATTCTGCTTTTTTATTTTGTATTAGCTTATGCTGAACATCAATCCTAATTATGGTTTTCTTTTCTGAAAGTGTTAAGATTTATGTATGTGTAGTTTATAGATTATTTCAGATTCAATCAGATGGCTTCTAGAAACAGAATAAGTTCTCATATTGGACTGCTAAGCAACAGATTTTATTTATTTATTTTTTTTTAGATTTTTTAAAAAATGTTATTTATTTATTGGACAGAGATTACAAGTAGGCAAGAGAGGCAGGCAGAGAGAGAGAAGAGGACACAGGCTCTCCACAGAGCAGAGAGCCCGATGTGGGGCTTGATCCCAGGACCCTGGGATCATGACCTGAGCCGAAAGCAGAGGCTTTAACCCACTGAGCCACCCAGGCGCCCCAAGCAACAGATATTTTAAAGTAGAAAATTCTAAGTCCACTCTCTTATAAATAAATTTGAGAAAAGAAGCAACAATATAAAATGTTGGAGTACAAAATAACTACATCGAATAGTAGCATATTATGTGTATGTGTATATATATTTTTTTGAAATGAAAATATTCATTTTTTGAAGAAAAACTTTAAAATTTAGAATTATATATGTAAAATTTAGAATTATATGTATATAATTCTAAGTTTAAATGGTTGTTTGTTTTTTTTTTCTCAACAAAACCATTAGATTTTTGTGGAGGTATTACTTAGGACTAAGATATAGAAACCAATAAGAATTGTGAAATTTCTTGCTTCTTAAATTGTCTGTCTTTTAATATTAATAATAAAACCATTGAAATACCTAGTAGTAATTATTGCCACTTTTCAAAAGCTTCTCATAATATTTAAGTTAGAGGCTCTAACAGGACAGAAAATTACAGTATTTAAAAACACATTCAAGAACTGTCAGTCTTTGAGAAATTGAAAAGGAATCTGAACAGCCCATATTTAAGAATAGGTATTCTAGGGTGGGAGGTTAGGGGAGCCAGGTGGTGGGTATTATGGAGGGCACGCATTGCATGGAGCACTGGGTGTGTTGTAAAACTATGAATTCTGTTACGCTGAAAAGAAATGAAATAAAAAAAAAGAATAGATATTCTACGAAACAGTGTTCCAGAAGTAACCCTCTTCTACAGTATGACTTGATTCTTTTTTTCATTTCATAATTCCTCTCCCTAGATTATAGTTGAAAATGGTAAATCTCATAGGTAAGTTTTTTTTAAAGATTTATTTATGTGAGAGAGGGAGTGAGTGCGAGTGGGGGGAAGGGCAGAGGGAGAGGGAGGGAGAGTCTCAAGCAGACTTCCTGCTGAGCACGGAGCTCCAGTAGTGCTCCCCAGTCTCAGGACCCTGAGATCACAACCTGAGCTGAAACTAAGATTCTAACGCTTAACCAGCTGTGCCACACAGGCGCCCCTCATAGGTCAAATTTCTAAGTAAAACCTGTTAATGTGTAAAGTGTAAAATGAAGGTAAGCTGAGGAGATGCATTGTGATGCCCATCGTGGTGAACACCACCAAAGGGACATATATATATGTATGTATTCCAGAGAAGATATATGTACATACATATAAAATCCAGAGCGAGAGGCTCACCAAACAAGTGGAAATCTGCTCCCTTACACCTGATCTGCTTGGCAGTTACATTTCACATGATATCTTAAGATGACATTTTGGTTTATGAGTAAGCCACTTACACATTTGGATAAAGGGATTTAGTTCACTGGAACCAACCATTCTTCTTCTTCTTTTTTTCCTTTAAAGATTTTATTTATTTATTAGAGAGAGCGAGCACGAGCAGGAGGGGGAGAGGGTGAGGGGGAACTAACCATTCTTGAATTTTCACATTGGCAAAGCTATAACGCAGCTCTGGTAACTTAATTGTGCTGGGTCATTCTTGAGATCAGCTAGATTCCCTGACCAATTGTACTTCTTTTTACTCCATCGAGAACTCTAATTTAGAGTTCATTCTTTTTTTTTTTTTTTAAGATTGTATTTATTTATTTGACAGAGACAGCGAGAGAGGGAATACAAGCAGGGGGAGTGGGAGAGGGAGAAGCAGACTCCCCGTTGAGCAGGGAGCCTGATGCGGGCTCCATCCCAGGACCCTGGGATCGTGACCTGATCTGAAGGCAGCCGCTTAACGATTGAGCCAACCAAGCTCCTCTAGAGTTCATTTTTTAGGAAGAATGGTGAATGGTGAAATACCAGACATGAAAAAGACTGGCAAGCACCATAACCATTTGTGTCCAATTTGCTTCACGGAAGCCACACACCTTGTGATTTTTTTTTCCCCCCAAGCCTCACCAAGCCCAGCTCCTGGCTTCAGGTTCCTAATAAGTTTGGTATGTGAATTCCCAGCCTAGAGCAGATTAGCAGCAGCAAACTACAAGTTCTCTCTCTCTCTCTCTCTCTCTCTCTGGTATCTTTGTGTGTGAGAGAGAGAAATAGGTGACAAACATTAAGGGAGGTGGCAGAAAAACTAACAAATTGACTCATTTGTAATGCTTTATGTGGAAGAATAATGATATATATAATAATTAATCTTTATTTTCTACTTAAGATAAGTATGGAACAGGGAAGAAGCCTAGGAAATGGGTGGGAAGAGTAACAGGAGTATGATGCTGGCTGCAGAGGGATAGCATAGAAGAGGAGGAAGTAAGGGAGAAAAAGGAAGAAGAGACTCAGGAAGATATTATCAGAGAAGTGACAAACCAGCAGTCCCTGGAAACAGTGGTATGAGGTCTGTGTTCAGGGGGTTGTTTGAAGCAGCATCTGGCTAGAACCCGGGGTTTGGAGCCTTAGAGGTGGGAATAAGAGTCAGGCATATCCTGTTAAGATACCTGGCCTATCTTCTATTAACAGATTTTTTTTTCCCATTAAGGGGAAATGATAGAGTCATAGTCGTTTGTCATGAAATCATCTTTTGTCATGGGGAGGTGAAACGAGAAACAAGAGGCAATCAAGAAGTAACAGGAGCCTGATTTAGAACAGATGCAATGGGAAAATTCCAGTGCTAGAATCCAGATTTGGCGAGGCAAGTGAAAGCAGAGGACTCATTTGTTCATTTTCTCTTTCAGTCTTGAGATTGTTATTAACCACGTGCTGTGTCAGGCACGCTATAAGGTGCTGGGCCTATGGATAATGTAAGACATACTACCTGGCTTTTAAGGGATGCCCAGCAGGGACGATATGTCTAAGCAAGTGAGAGCTCACTGCAGCAGTGAAGGGCATAATGAAATAATAAAATGGTGGCTCAAGGGACAGAGTGAGTGATTTTGTTTGGGTGGATGAGAAACAGCTTTGTAGCAGAGGGTTCCCTTGAGCTGGCCATTAAATGGAGAGGGGATCTGCAGATCAACAAGGTAGGAGAGGAAATTCCAAGCAGAGGGACTAGTATGCTGAGGTCAGAAAGTTCTAAGTACTTTAGTGTAGCCAAAGGGTAGAATGTGTAGAATTGTGTCAGGAAATGAAATTAGAGGAGCCAGATCTGGAAGGTTTAAGTGCCAGGTTGGAGAACTTGGCATTCCTTTTGTAGAAGCAACTGGGGGCTGCAAAAGAATGTGAAGAAAATAATATCACTGTTTGGGGGATCCTAGTGTTATAAAGGGTAGCTAGAAGAGGAGGAGCATGCCTGAAAACCCTTTTGAGTGGTAGCTAAGAGAATAGGTGCAGCACGTAACTGCAGTCTAATTTGGGTGGGATGGATGGAGGGTGGAGGACACACAAGCAGCATGTTCCAAAGGAGGGTCGGTAGGAACTTGGTGACTGGGTGTGGAAAATGAGGCAGAGAGTGGGAAAGAAACAGGCTTCTCTGGTTCTAGTTATAGGGTGCTGGGAATCTAGAAGTACCATTAGGAAGTGCTGTAATAGGATCATTTAGAAGGAAATAATGACATGGTTTTTGAATGTAAGTGTGAGTCAGATATATGGGAACTGGGACAGTTATCTAATAACTATTGGTAGAAAAATAAAGGTAGATCTGTTCTCATATTACATACTGACCAGAACAATGTGATAATCATTTTATTAAAAACTATACAAATAAAGAAAATACAGCACATCTTTATCATCTTGTTATGGAAGACTAGAATAGTGGAAGAATTTATTTTTTTTTTTTTAGATTTTATTTTTTTGACAGAGAGACCACACGTAGGCAGAGAGGCAGGCAGAGAGAGATGGGGGGGGGGGAAGCAGGCTCCCTGCTGAGCAGAGAGCCCGATGTGGGACTCGATCCCAGGACCCTGAGATCATGACCTGAGCCGAAGGCAGAGGCTTAAACCACTGAGCCACCCAGGCACCCTAGTGCAAGAATTTTTAAAGGGACAAATGAGTGTATTTAATTACATGAAAATGGACAACTTTTTTATGTCAGTGGACATGCAGGCATATAGGATGCCTAGGGGAAAATTATAATCAAAGACTTTTTAAATCGGTCAAAGAGCTTTTATACCTAATATGTTAACCTCATGTCAAGAAAAACACTATAATTTAATAGAAAAAGAAATGGGCCAGGGATATAGAGGTGCTCAGAAGAGAAATAAGTATAATAATCACAGAAAGTTAGTCAAAGAGGTGCAACTAAAGGAAAAATTAGATATTACACTTGTTTTTTAAATGGTCAGATTTATAAATATTAAAAAATAAAAATAACCTCAATTAGAGCAGTTGGGGAGAACTTAGCATGCTTATACATTGCTGGTAGGAATCAAAATTTTATCACCATTTCAGAGGGCAGTTAGTGAATGGCAGGTAAGTAAAGCAAGAAGCTGGAACTGAGAAGTGATCATGAGATTTGGCAGTTAGACAGTTCTGGCCACAACAAAACCAGTCTCAGGCTGATGGAGATGGAAGCCCTTTGGGTAAAGAATTGAAGTTTGCACTGATGGTCTTATATTTCAGAAATATTGGAGGTGAAATGAAGGTGTGAGAAAGGGTAATAAGTGTAGACCAATCTTTTGTTTTCATTTTTACTTTTTTTTAAAGATTTTATTTATTTATTTGACAGAGATCACAAGTAGGCAGAGAGGCAGGCAGAGAGAGAGGAGGAAGCGGGCTTCTGGCTGAGCAGAGAGCCCGATGCGGGACTCGATCCCAGGACCCGGGGATCACGACCTGAGTTGAAGGCAGAGGCTTTAACCCACTGAGCCACCCAGGCACCCCTGTTTTCATTTTCAAAGCTGTCAAGAAATGAACTTTATGTGGAGGGAAAAGAGAGGTTGAAGAAATAAGAAACATGACATAGGCTACCAAAAGGTATGAGACACTGCCCAAGTCGGGGGAGACGGAGGTGGGGAATTAGCTTTCAGACGGGGAATTGGGAGATCTGTTGCAAGAGGAAGGAATTAAGGATGTATATAAATAAAATAAACTTCAACATGTGCTGTTGGAAAGTGTCGTTTTGTTAAAGGGGGCGGGGGGAGTGCTATGACCTCTGATAGTCTCAATTCCTCCCAGAATTCAAGATTTCCCCCTTTCCCATATGGCATAATTTCTCAAAAGAATTGTCTGTGCTCTAATTCCTCTCTTCCAATTCTCTCTTGAACTCTTTCCAGGAAGCTTTTGCTCTCATTCCACCAAAACTCTGTATCAAGGTCACTGGTGAATTCCATGTTGCTAAATCTAAGGCTTATTTTTCAGTCTTAATCTTATTTTACTTGCCTGCAGGATTTAACACAGTCAGTTCTTCCCTCTTCCTTGAAGCACTTTATTTGGTTTCTGCTCACTGTCCTCCTAATTTTCTTCCTACCACAGTGTCCACTCTGCCTCAGCTTGGTCCCTTCTTATCTCACAGATTTTATAATGTTGGACTGTCTCAAGGCTCAGTCCCCTGGCCTCTCTTCTGTTTACTCATCCACTCTCCTTTGGTGATCTCTTCCAGTCTATACGCTTTTCCTTTCCACACACTGATGCTTCCTAAATTTATATGACCAGCTCAGTCCTCTCCCTTGAGCTGGGCTTGTATAGTTAGCTGCCTGCTCAGGGTCTCTACTTGGAGATCTGATGGTCGTTTCAACCTTAAGATGTCCAAGCTTGAACCAAGCCATTTAACCTCCTCTCTGATACACTTCTGCATCTCAGTTATGTTAATTCTGTTTTTCCAGTTTAGACCAAAAACCTTGGGATCCTCCAGGACTCCCCCTCCCATCAGCCCATGCACACATTTTATTCATCAGCAGATCATATTGGTCTGTCTTCAAAATACATCCAGAACTGAGTCTTCTCTCTTGAGCTCAGACAAGTCCACCTGGTTCTTTGAACCGCCTCTCTCACTTAGACTATTTCAGTAGGTTCCTAAGTGCTTGTAGCTTTAGCCCCTTCACCGTGTTCTCAGCACAATAGCCCACAGTGATCCTGCTAAGGTACTTACTCAGAGTAAAAGCCAGAGTTCTATAAGCCCTGCAAGATTTAGTTAGCCCCAGTTACCGCTCTGACCTGTTTTCTTCTCTTTGCTTTGTTCATTTCTTCCACACTGGCCTCTTCACTGTTCAGTGAACACACCAGGCACATTCCCTCCTCCGGGCCTTTATACTTATTATTGCACTTGTCTGGAACGGACATTTTTATACCAGGTACCTGTGTGGCTTTCTAGTCACTTTTTGGTTTTAACCGAAGTATCTCTTGATAGTGAGCCTTTTCCTGATCACCTTACTTAAAAAAGCTGCCCTTCTCGGCGTACTGCTTTCCCTGTCTTACTTTCTTTTTCTTTCCAGCCATGGAAATGTAATGTAATGTTTTAAAACATTTAAAAACATGTAATGTTTTTAGCTTCACAGTAATCCTATATGTAAGCAAGAAACCATTGTTACTTTACACACAAGGAAATTGAGATTTATAGACGTTTAAGCGCTGTGCACATCATGATATCACATTGCTAGTGAAATAGGGGCAGGGTCAGATTTTGAACCCAGGTCTCAAACTCTACGAACTCTAACTCCAGGGGCTCTTTTGATGTTTTTCACTCCCATGGGTAATTGAGAGTTAGGAGTTGTAATCATTGAAATATAGAGATTTTTGAAAAGACCTTAAAATTAAGAACTTATCAGTCACTTGGAAACAAATGTTTTATGTATGTACTGTGCAAGAAGTTAAAGAACGTTTTCATCCTTTAGAAGAAAACATAATTTATTAAAATGAGAGCCCTTGCCTTTGAGTGTAATAGAAAGAAGCATTTAAATAATAGCCAGGTGGTAAACATCTGCAATAAAACCGAACCAATGAAAACTGTAGTTCCCTCCTGCCACCCACCCTGCATCTTCTAGGTATATGCAATACTTAGGAATTTGTGACACTCTCTAAGACATTAGAAATTGCCCCAGCTCAGCTGGCTGGTAAGGAGTGCTGTTGGGAAGAGCCCACGTGCTGCTGGAACCTGTCTTTCCTGGAATGAAGTTCTTCCCACAGAGGTCTTTAATTATTGGCAGAGGTTTGTCTGGATACTTAACTGTCTAGACATGTTTAACATTCCATATGTTATGTTTCTTTTTTGAAATAGTTTTATACCAATTCTAATTTTAAATTACTCTAAGGTAATATAATACAGTATGATTTTTAAAATACAGCTTTAGTATCACTATCTGAACCTATAAAACTTGGGGAGGTAATTCAGTTTGGTTTTGGCCTTTATCTTTTTGCATTTAAAATAGTTTTTCATCATAGCTTAGTGGTTCAAAATTGGAAGACTTAGTGGTAGAAGAACATTTTAGATTGGTTATTTCTTTGCTCACCACAGTTTAACCTCCACTTTTTAGAAATTTAAGATCTTGAAGTTATCAAAAACAATAACAAATTTTGGGACTGACAGGTAAATATGACATATCACTGAGCATTTTATTATATATAAAAAGACAGAATCATAAGAATTTTAGAGCTACATTTAACTCCGTGTGTGTGTGTGTGTGTGTGTGTGTGTGTGTGAAAGAGAGAGGAAAAAAAAAGAGCGAGAGAGCAATTAGTATTTAGGCAAAGCTGATAGTTTATACACAGGAAGGCAAGGCATCAGAATATATATGATATACTGGCACGTAGTAGACATTGGATAAACATTTGGTGAATGAAAGAATTAATTGCATAGTGACCTAGTTACCCAGCTGGCATAGAGCTTAGAGCCTAAGTTTCATTGCTTCTAGCATTTTTTGCTTAGCTTACTAATTTTCTAGATTATTAAATAGGGTACATGTTACTACAAGTAGCATCTTAAGAATTTTAAAATGGCTTTTCAAACATCATAAGAAGGGATAGACAAATATTTAAGTGTGCTGAATTACAGTTTTATGTAGAAAAATGAGAGAATTTTATGTGTGGAATTGTTGAAAGCTGCTCTTTGGTAGTTTTCTTAGTGACATGCAATAGGGAGTAAGTTTTGATTAAGAATAGATTTATTTGGGGCGCCTGGGTGTCTCAGTTGGTTAAGCATCTGCCTTCAGCTCAGGTCATGATCCCAGGGTTCTGGGATCTAGTCCCGCATCGGCCTGTGTGCTTCTCCCCCTCCTGCTCCCCATGCTTGTGTGTTCTCTCTCTCTTTCTCTCTCTCTGTCAAATAAATAAAATCTTTAAAAAAATCCATTTAAGACCATCATCTACCATACTAAGTATTTCTATACAGCTAAATACCCAGACATGCATCTTCCAGTAGGAAAAGACTCGGTGGAGAGAGCTTTATTCCAGGAAAGACAGACTCCTCCAGTGTGGGCTCATCTCATCATTTTACCTTTTTCAGTTTCTGTCTTTTTTAACAGTAATATTAGTTATTAACTGGTACTTCTTGTGAAAAAAGCATATCAGATACCTTTAGTGCTCTGTACCAGCTATTCTCAAAGTGTGACCCAGGGTCCCTTATTCTCTTCTATTGGGTCCGCAAGGTCAACACTGTTTTCCCACTAATGCTAAGACGTTATCTGCCTTTCTCGCCGTCATTCTCTCATGAGTGCCCAGTAGAGTTTCCAGAGGATACATATGACCTCACCACAGATTGAAAACGTACAGATTTGAGGCTCCAGGTTTGCAAAGATATAAAACAGTGGCCTCTCTTCTCACTGTATTTCTTATTTTGGAAAAAGAACTTTTTTTTTCCATAAAAAACTTTTTCATAAAAATCCTGGTGTGGGGACGCCTGGGTGGCTCAGTTGGTTGAGCGGCTGCCTTCCGCTCAGGTCATGATCCCGGCGTCCTGAGATTGAGTCCCGCATCGGGCTCCTTGCTCGGCAGGGAGTCTGCTTCTCCCTCTACCTCTGCCTGCCACTCTGTCTGCCTGTGCTCGCTCTCTCTCTCTCCCTCTCTCTCTGACAAATAAATAAATTTAAAAAAAAATTTAAAAAAATCCTGGTGTGTAATGGGTTTATTGTTTTATTAACAAATGAATATTAAACAATCCCATTGTCACTTCAGAAACGTTCTCTAAGTGGCATAGTGTAGTAAGGAGCCTTTTAGGATTGGCTTTTTTCACTCAGCATAATTCTCTGGAGATTCGTCCAGGTTGTGTGCAGCAATAATTCATTCTTTTTTATTGCTGAGTACTATTCTACAGTACGGATGTTCTGTGGTTTGTTTACCCACTCACCCACTGAAGGTTGTCTGGGTTATTTCTATTTGGGGCCATTGCAAATAAAGCTGTAGATATATGTGTGACTTTCACTTCTCTGGAATAAATATCCAGGAGTGCAGTAGCTGAATTGTATGGTAGTAGCATGCTAGTTTTTTAAGGAACTGCCACAGTTATCCCAAGTGGATAAAGGGATCCTTAGGTGTAAAAGTCTGACACCCATTGCTTTATACAAAGGCATTATCAAAGCTTGTATTGATATCAGGTAAAAAAAAAAAAACAACTTCAAAATTCTCAGACTTTTGAAGGCTAAAAGAAGTTATATCTTATTCTTTGTAATCATAGAGCAGGGTCCAGTATATCGACTGCTTGGCAGTGCCATAAATTGCAAGGTCTTCTCCTATATATTTATAAAATGATATTTTACATTTCAGTACTCTTAACATTTCAGACCCAAGTATGAGCCTGAGAACAAAAAAATTTTTAGTGCATAATATGTGCCAAGAATGGCGAATACAAATGATAAAGAAGATGCTATCTTCACCCTCAAAGAGCTGAGAAGACAGATAAGCAAGAAGGCAAATGTAGGAATTGTTGAAATGAAGGTATGTGTAAGAGCAGCAAGGGCATGAGGGAAGGGAGATGTACTCAGGAGTAGGAATGGGGCTGGTGGGTTTTGCAGAGCAAGTGGAGTTTGAGTAGGAATTTGCCGGGAGGACACTTGAGGAGAGAGTAGCCTGAGACTCTTGAAGTTGGTGAGTCAAAGGAGCCCTAGGGACTTCCCATCTAACTGTACTTTGGTGGGAATCTTTAGCTCATGGCCTTTTTTTTCTGGGCTGGATCTCCATAGTTAAGGACTGTGAGGACTTTTTCTATCTGAATTAAAAATAATCTAAAGAGGGGCACCTGGATGGCACAGTTGGTTAAGCAACTGACTTGATTTTGGCTCAGGTCATGATCTCAGGGGCTGAGATTGAGGCTGTAGTCAGGCTCCACACTCAGTGGGGCTGGTGGGTTCTACAGAGTAAGTAGAGTTTGAATAGGAACTCTCTCTCCCTCTCACCCTCCCCCTGTTCACTCTCTCCCTCTCCCCTTGCTCTCTCTCTCTCATGCATGCTCTCTCTCAAGTAAATAAATCTTTAAAAAAAAAGAACCTCAAGAGAAATGATCTGAATAATATGTAGTTTTGGAGTCTGCAAATTAACTATGAAAAACCACAGCTCTTCCTGAGAGTCTCTGATGCACCAGGATGTTCTTGTCTCATAAACCAGGAGGGGCAAGCCTGTTATTCCTAACTAGAGTTAGGTAGGAAACAATGTCTTCTTACTTCCTTTCCAGTGTACTGGGTATTTTTCAAGATATTCTTTAAAATATATTGTAAGGGGCACCTGGGTGGCTCAGATGATTAAGCATCTGCCTTGGGCTCAGGTCATGATCTCTGGGTCCTGGGATCCAGCCCTGTGGAGGGCTTCCAGCTCAGCACAGAGTCTGCCCTTCCCTCTCCCTCTGCCTCTGTTCCTGCTATGCTTGCTTGCTTCTCTTTCTCTTTCTCTTTTTCTCTCATGTGAATAAATAAAATCTTTAAAATAATAATAATAATGTGTTGTAATATTCTCAGCCAATTTAATAACTTCCATCTCTTTACTCTTCCTGGAATATTAGCTAAACATACAATGTAGTTTGTGAAGATACATATCATACATATGTATACATATCTTTATATTACGAAAAATATTTAGGACTTGCTTAATTTGCATTTTGATATTTCAGATTGTGCTCATAGAATATCTGAACTCAAAATTATATCTAAACATGGGCATATCCTCCTATAAACATAGATGTACTTCTGGCTGCCTAAATGTAGTAAGAGTGCACAAGTAAATTGTTATCTCTGTGGCCACGCAGCATTCACTGAACTGCTCTTCTGTGGGAGGTCCAGCTCTTAAGGAGCTCACAGTTTAGTATGAGAAGTAGTATTAGGTGTTGCAGTTAGACTTGCACACTAAGAAGGAATGAAATCATCTTCCTGGGTTGGGAGTAGAGGGAAGGGATTAGGGGTTGGAAAGACAGGATCAGGCTGCCCTTGGTCCTTACAAAATTCATACAACTAAGGCTTTCATGAAATACCTCTCCTCTTTCTTATAATTACTTAATTTGCTATTGGGTTATTTTGAAGCAAGAAAGAACTAGATTTATCACCCTTATCTCTTACCAAGTAATTATAAGTTGTTTGGCTTTTTACAAATCATAACATCTGTCTGAACTTCTGTTTATCTTTAATAATGGTAATAATAGCTAATACTTATACAGCACCTACGATGTGCTAGGCACTATTTTATACACTCATTATTTTATATGTTCAGTTTTTCTTTATGTCAACCCTTTGAAATAGGCACCATGGTTACCCCCATTTTACACACGAGAAGGAAACAGAGACATTTAGTAAGGTCACAGAGCTCATAAGTGGCAGAGCGAAGATTCGAACCCTCACAGACTTCCTCCAGAGTATGTGCTCTTCAGTACTTGTGCTGCACAGCCTGGCGGTTCTTCAGTCAGTACGCACGAGCATATGCTAGTGAGCTACACAGGGTGATTCTTCACTTAATGTTTGTGTCATGGTAACAGAGGTATCTCGGGGGTGGAAGATAATGCATTTGTTATTTGGTATTTTAACTGGGAACATGTTATTTTTCCTCATGAAAAGATTTTGTGATAAAGAACTAAAAGTTATTTAGAGATTTAAAAAATAGCTAAAACATAATAGTCAAGAGAAATGCTTTCTTAGTCATTATGTGGGAGGCTAGAATTGCAGTATATTTTCTTGAGGAAAAGAAAAATTAGAATAAACACTATCACAAAGAAAGAAGAGCAAAGGATATGTGAGTTTTCTTGCTAACTGGAATTAAAGTCTGTAGACATTCTGTATTAAAATACCTAGTCTGTCTGTCTGGGATAAGTGCTGTTTCTCTCCTTAATCTCACATGCCTTGCACTGATGTTTGAAAAGTTATGATGCCCAGAGGGTAAAGAACAAGGCTTGTGAGTTACATTTGCTCCCTTAATATTGGTATCGATAGGAGTTTAGATCACGGGCTGCTCTTGTTATTTTATTAAGTCATTTTTAAAAACAGTGTATCGAAGGTCAGCCATCCCCATTTGAATCCTGGCCACCTGCTCATAAGTCATGGCACTTCTTGTTAACTTTGTTAAAATGTTAATATTGTTTTTCTAATAAATACTCTGGATAAATAAAATGATAAATATGTATGTGTGATGGGAGGAGAATTTTCTCATTGAAACAGATGTTGGGAGCATTGACTCGGTGTCCTGCCCATCCCGCTCTTGTGGCGGGGAGGCCCAGGTTTGATGATTCCCGGAGCCTGAATGCGTTGTGCCTCGGATATTTTGACCTGCTGCATACTCGGGAAGCGTGCCAGGTGCTCTGAAGCCCTTGAGGCTCCACAGAGGGGCCCTTGTCTGGTTCCAGGCCGACGCCCTGTCACAACACAGCAGTGCGTGCTTTTCCCCTTTTGAAAGTATTTCCAACTATAAAGCCAAACTTGAGTTAGATGGTCAGTTCTCCTCATCTTTCTCTGTATTCACATAACAGCTTCCTGTGCGTGGCTTTCTTGGAGTACACTGAATTTTAAATACTGGGTTTTCTTAATTGTCCTCTCCCTACCTCTCCTGTCTCCTTATTCAATGTATAGTCATACTAGAGACTGTAAATATTTACTGAAGAGTGAATATAGACAGCTGCTGCCTCTGGAGTTGATTTTTAAGCCCTGGTGCTGCTGGGGAACCTGAAGGCAGCATTCCTTGCTAGCGGTGCACTGACCTGGGGGAGAGGGGCTGCTTTGAGAGCCTTCTGTAGTTGGAGAGGAGACAGACACACACGCACACACAAACTGCTGTTTTGAGTAAGCAAGAACAGATCAAAGTGTTGAATAATAAGAGGTGGAGTTGTAATTTATAACACATTGTACCAATTTAATTGAATGACAGTGGGCTTTTTCCCTAATGCCATAAAGTAGTACTGCACTTTACGGAGTTTGCACAGATGTTATCTATATATGCTGTGTAGTTTATCTTTCCATAATCTGGGCTACATAGAGAATATTTAAATCATACATATTTTGAAATCCATTTTTTCCAAACATAGTACAGGGCGAAGGTCATTTTTTTAAATAGACACTGAATTGTCCTTGAGACAACATTTCAAAAACACAGTCTTTGGTATGGCAATGTAAATGCATAAAATGAGAAGCAAAGAACCATGACTGGGATGACAGATGCAAATGTATTGCATAATATACCTCAATTTGCATTATTAGCATGTTATGTAAAAACTACCGTTGAGCAGCGAAGTGTTGGAGGATTTCAGTCTGTAAAACGGATTGATTTTCTTATGTCACACCATATGCAGCATCTTTGCTTTTAATCACAAGTTCTTCTTTCACCAAGAACTTGGCAATGTTGTAGCCAAGTAGCTTAACCAACTAGCAAATTAGTGAATTTGTTAGGATTTTATGACTAATTTATCACCTGATCTAAATTTTATTTTAAAAAAGAAGTTAACTAAGTAATATGATATTGGTGACTTTTAGCCCCTCTTGACTGATATTAATTACAGTTGTGGTTTGTTTTGTTTATCTAGAAAAACCTTGGTTTTAGTCAGATACATCATTGCCCATTAAAGGAAACCATACGTGAAGTGAAAGTCTAACGTATGAAGATAGAGAAACTGCTTTGGTTGATTCAAAATGGGAACAACAAGTGATGAGATGGTGTCTGTGGAGCAGACCTCCTCCTCCTCCTTCAATCCTCTGTGTTTTGAATGTGGCCAGCAGCACTGGACAAGAGAGAACCATTTATACAATTACCAGAATGAAGTAGATGACGACCTGGTCTGCCATATTTGCCTTCAGCCCCTGTTGCAGCCACTAGACACCCCCTGTGGACACACGTTCTGCTGCAAGTGCCTCAAAAACTTCTTACAGGAGAAGGATTTTTGTCCATTGGACCGGAAAAGACTCCACTTTAAGTTGTGTAAGAAGTCCAGTATTCTAGTTCATAAGCTCCTGGACAAATTATTAGTGTTATGTCCATTTTCTTCAGTGTGCCAAGATGTCATGCAACGCTGTGATCTGGAGGCACATCTTAAAAACAGGTAAGCACAAAATATAAAGGGAAGAGAAGTAAAGTCTTGGGTTTATAAAAAGGTTGGTCAAACAAAAACTTCCTGAAGAGTACCAAGACAACAGTAAGTAAATGGACAAATCAGGTACAAGAGACACACAAATAAGTTCTGTGGAATAACATTTTACATGACAATTTATCAAAAACAGATGCAGAAAACTACGGTGAAGAACTACCTACTAATATTTTTGCTGGTATAACATGAAGCTATTACATTCATGTGGGCAGCAGGGTATAGTGATAGACTTTTTCCCAAGGCAGTTTAGCAGTTTGTTTCAAAAAGTGTGAATGTGAGTATCCTTTTATGTAGCTTATTTTCCTAAGGAAATAATCCAAAAGAAGGAAAAATTATGTATAAAGATGTGTTCACTGCAGCATTGTGCATAGTTCAATAAATCGGAGTCAATCTAATTAACAGTAGGGAAGGGTTAAAATTACCATAGTGCATCTACTGCACGGGATATTATGCAGACAGTACAAACGGTAATTTGGTTGCAACATGGAAATGAGGGTACATGATTTTATTTGCTAGGATCTTATAAAGAATCTGTATTCAAGGACTAGACTGAATAAGAACTAGGGGTTGGAAAATTTAAAGCATTCAATGGGGATTTTTATTCTAATAAAGCTTTTTATTAAAAGGTTGAGTAATTTATTGAGCCAATTAGTGAGTTTTATAATTTGACATTAGTAAAAGACTTGGGTTTTAGAATTATGTATATCCTTAGAAGGGTTGAAATATATCTCTATGTCTTATGTATGAAGAATCACATAATATGACAGAAATAAATGTATTGATTTCTGGATTTCAGAGTTCAGCCACTTGTGCAATAGAAAACTAGGATTGGTATGAAAAATTCACAGTACAATATATGGGGTATCATAGAATTGATGGAGATTATCTAACTTCATCCCCTCACTTTACAAATCAGGAAACTGAATCACAAAGATTTAGAGCTAGTTAACGGTATAGTTAGGCCTAAACTTCTAATACTCTTATTCACAATTCTGATATACTGTGCTGACTTGACCACAGGTCAAATCATGTTCCCTACTACTATGTGGTAGTAAGTTTCCAGTAGACATGTGTATATGTGGTCCTTCTATTCCTAAATATCAGTGTTATAAAATGAGGATACTCATTAGAAATAGTTAAGATATATGAGAAAGAACAAGATGTTTTTACAATGTCAGAAACATGAAGATTTATAGAAAAATTGTTTAAATCTAAGCTGTATTATCTAGTAAGAGCTAAGAAAAAGTGTCGGGTAGATACAGAGACTTGTGAAAGTGCTTGTGGCCTTGGGTTTCTTTGTGTCCTCAGTCACCAGCTGGTGTAGGATCTGAGCACGACAGCAGAGACCTTGTACAAATCGACACCAGACTTTTGAATGTGGTATTCTGGGTGGGGTCTGCTTACTGAAGTTGAGGAATATCTTAGGCTTGCCTTATTTCTCTCAGTTGGACTGTTCCTTTTAGGGAATAGTTTTCTTCTGTGACTCTTTTACAAATATAAGTTATAGGATGTTAGAAGAACTGAACAAAGTCTCAGTTCAGTTACCAATTATTTTGAGAGCATTGAGGTAAACATTGAACAAATTTTTAGGAATATTCACTTAACTAATATGCCTACAAGAATTTAATGTGTAATTGACATATCATTAGTATTTTGGATCAAGCAGTATATGTTGGTGATGCAAAAACTTGGGAACAGCACACTGTCCTTTCATTTATAAGTTGGTAAAGGCTAAGCATTCATGTCCAGTTGCAAGTTCCATTTTCCAAGTAAGCTTGTTAATATTTGAGTTATTCATTTAGTCATTTCCAAAGCATCTCAGGCCTATATAGTGAAAGATACATTGAAAAAGGTGAATGATTTGAAAAGGTGAGTGACTGGCTTGATATAAACAGCCAAATTGACTATGAAAAATAAAAAGGCAAATTACAAAGTACAATTTTTATATCCCATTGGAAGAGACATGGGTGGAACAGCCGACCTTTCTCTAGTTTTCACTTAAAAATGTTGGTGTTAAATAGTCTCTGCAAGCGGAGAGCAAATTAGAATCTAATGCTGGGTTATGAATTGTCTTTACTAGTCTTTGAATCCCTTTGCTAAAAACTGACATTCAGCTAACATTTCTTCATTTAAATGGTTAATCTATGTTCTGGTATCGGTTGCTGAGAAACTAATCACCCCAAATGTAGTGACACAAAACAAGCATTTGATTCTGCTCATGGATTCTGTGAGTCAGGAATTCAGATAGGGCATAGCAGGGATGACTTGTCCCTGTTATGTGTAATCTGGGCCACAGCAGGGAAGAACTGAAAGCCAAGGACCAAAACATTTGGAACTAGAGAATGTACTTCCAAGATGGCTTCTTCATTCACGTGTCTGGCACCCTGGTGGAGAAAACCAGAGGTACTGGCTCAGCTAGGAAAGTCTACAGGTGGCCTTTCCGGCATGGCAGCCTCAGGGTATTTAAAGTTTTTATGTGGCATTCAGTTTCAGTGAATAAGGCAGAAGCTAGATGGCTTTGTATGAACTAACCTTGAAGTCACATATTATCCCTTATGCTGTCACTCTGTTTGAAGCAGTCCACTCAGATTCAATGGGACAGGGGACCTGGGCTTCACTTTGTGATGGGAGGAGGCCAAACATTTGCAGCCATGTTTTAAAACCAACCCAGACAGGCAACCGAGTGATACCATGAGTCACAGAATATGATTATTCTGACTGTGGCATCTCTGCACACAGTCTCACTCATTTGAAAGAAATTGATAAGTTTCTTATCAATTCATAGAATTGCAGGGGCGCTTGGGTGGCTCAGTTGGTTAAGCATCTGCCTTTGGTTCGGGTTTGTGTTTCAAACATTCTTACCAGCATTCTTTTCTTAGGTATAATGTAAAAAGCAGATATATATATTTGCAAATCAAAACACTCATGAGAGTATGAGTATTCAGAATATATAAAGAATTTTTACAACTCAACAAAAAAGCAAGTAATCCACAATTTTAAATGGGCAAAAAATTTGAATAGATATTTTCCAAAGAAGATTATTTAAATGGCCAATAAGCATGTAAATAAGTGCTCAGCATCAGTAGTTGATTTTCATAATGGTTTTTTTTTTTTGTAAGTTGTAAGCATCCTGTATATATTTGGATACTAGAGCCTTATTAAATATATCATTTGCAAATGTTTTCTTTTGTTCTATTGATTGTCCTTTCACTTTCCTATGCTCTTTGAAGGACAGATGGGTTTAATCTTATGAAGTCCAGTTTCTCTGTGTTTTCTTTGTTTGCTTATGCTTTTGGTATCATGGCCAAGAAATCAATGCCTAATCCAAGGTCACAAAGATTTATACCTGTTTTCTTCTAAGACTTTTATGGTCTTTGATCCATTTTTAATTAATTGTGATTAGAGAACATGCTGTGTGTAATTCAGTCCTTTAAATTTAATTAAGGCTTTTTTTTTTTTTTTTTATGACCTAGCACATGGTCTACCCTGGAAAATGCTCCATGTTTACTGAGGAAGAATGTGCTTTATGCTCTTGATGGGTGGGGTGTTCTATAGATGTCCCATTGGGTCTGGTTGATTCATAGTGTTATTAAAGTCTTTCCCTGTTCTTCTTTCCCTGTTCTTATCTGGCCATAATGGTTCCATTATTGCAGGTGTGGCATTGAAGTCCTAAACTATCATTGTTGAACTATTTCTCCTTTAATTCTGTCATTTTTTCCTTTATGGACTTTGAGGGCCTTTTGTTAGTTACATTTATAATTGTTACAGCTTCTTGATAGATTGAACATTTCATTGCTGTAAAATGTTGTTGGTCGGTAGAAACAATTTCTTTTTTAAGATTTTTTGTTTGTTTATTTGACAGACAGAGACATCACAAGTAGGCAGAGAGGCAGGCAGAGCAAGAGATGGGGAAGCAGGCTCCCTGCTGAGCAGAGAGCCTGATGCAGGGCTCAATCCCAGGGCCCTGATATCATGACCTGAGCTGAAGGCAGAGGCTTAACCCACTGAGCCACCCAGGCGCCCCTAGAAACAATTTTTTTGTCTCAAAGTCTGTTTTGTCTAAAATTAGTATACCTACTCAGCTCTTTTTAGGTTACTATTTGCATGGTATACCTTTTTCTTTTCTTTTAATTTTGACCTGTATGTGTCTTTGAATCTGAAGTGTGTCTCTTGTAGACATACTTACAGTTGGATCTTTTATTTTTTTTATCCATTCTGCCAATCATTAACTTTTAATTGGAGTATTTAATTTATATTTAAATATATTTATTATATTATTTATATTTATAAATTTATTGTATTTATATTACTGATCAGGCAGGATTTATGTCTGCCATTTTGCTATTCTGTCATTTTTTTGTTTCTCTGTTCTTCCATTACTTCTTTTGTATTTATATGTATTTTCTAGTATTCCCTTTTAATTCCTTCATCATTTCTGTTTACATATATATTTTTAATTGTTTTCTTAGTGGTTGCCCTGGGGATTATAATTAACATCTTAATTTATAACAGTCTAGTTTAGATTAATACAAACTTAATATCACTAGAGTACAAAAACTTAGCTCATAGATAGCTTGTTTCTTCCCCATTTTTTGTGCTGTTGATGTTATACAAATTACATCTTTATACATTATATACCCATCGAAACAATATAATTATTTCTTTTTACAGTTGCCTTTTAAATCAGATAAAATAAAAAAGTAGTCATGAAACCAAAACTACTTTTTTTTTTCCAAGATTTTATTTATTTATTTGACAGAGACAGTGAGAGAGGGAACACAAGCAGGGGGAGTGGGAGAGGGAGAAGCAGGCTTCCCACTGAGCAGCCCCATGTGGGGCTGGATCTTGGGACCCTGAGATCATGACCTGAGCCTGAAGGCAGCCGCTTAACAACTGAGCCACCCAGGCGCTCCCCAAAACTACTTATATGCTTTTATGATTGTGTAATTACCCTTACTAGCGCTCTTTTTTTCATGTGGATCTGAGGTACTAAGTACCTTCCATAGCAGCCTGAAAGACTTCCTTTCGTGTTTTTTGTAGGTCAGGTCTGATAGCAACAAACTTTTCGTCTGGGAATGTCTTCATTTCTCCTGTTTTTGAAGGATGTTTTTTCTGGTTATAGGCTTCTTGGACAGTGTTTGTTTAGCACTTTATGTTTACCACAGCCTCCTAGCATCCATGGTTTCTGAAGAGAAATCAGTTGTCAGTCTTACTGAGGTTCAGATGTATGTGATATGAGGTATTTTTCTCTTGCTGCTGCTTTCAAGATTCATCAAATTCAGCAAGATTTTGGTTATGTCTTCAAATATTCTTTCTGCCCTCTCCTCTCTCAATAATGACATATGCCATTTTTGTGGGATCCCAATCTCCATATGTTAATACTCTTGATAGTATCTCAGAGGTCCTTGAGATTCTATCCTTTTTTTTTTTTAATCCTCATTGTTTTTCTTTCTGTTCCTGAGACTGCGTAATCTCAATTGACATATCTTCGAGTTCATGGATTCTTTCTTCTGCCTGTCCAAATTTGTTGTGAATTCATTTTATTTACTATACTTTTAAACTCCAGAATTTCTGTTTGGTTCTTTACTATAACTTATATTTCTTTATTGACATTTTTATTTGGTGAGACATCATTCTTATGTTTTCCTTTAGGAATTTCCTTTAGGAATGATTTTGTCTGTTCTTTGAACATATTTGTAATGCCTGATATAAGTCATTGTCTGCTAAGGATCAATGTCTAGGCTTCACAGGGATAAGGTTTCTGTGTTTTGTTTTTTTTTTTTCCTATATATGGGCCATACTTCCTTGTTTCTTTGCATGTGTCTTAATTTTGTACTGAGTGCTAGACATTTTTAATAAGGTCTCTGAACATAGAGATTCCATCATTTTCTTTGAATAAATGCACTTCAGATTGCTACAGAACTTTGACTAATTTCCAGAGCTCAGAAAGAGTTGGTTCTGATTATTTTTGCCAGAGTTCTCGAGGCTTTTCAGACATTCTTTTTTTTTTTCTATTTTTGTGCATTTTTATTGGAATTCTAGTTAGTTAACATACAGTGTAATTTTAATTTCAGGTGTACAATATAGTGATTCGGCACTTCAATAGAACACCCTGTACTTACCACAAGTGCCCTTTTAGTACCCATCACTGATTTATTTTTTATTTTTTTATTTAAATTCTAGTTAGTTAACATGTAGTGTAATATTGGTTTCAGGAGTACAGTTTAGTGATTCATCACTTACATATAACATCCAGCACTCAACACAGCAAGTGCCCTCCTTAATCCTCATCACCCATTTAACCTATCCCCCACTCACTTCTCTCCATCAACCATCAGTTATTCTCTGCCGTTAAGTCTTCTGTTTCACCTCCTTCTCTTTTTTTTTTCCCCTTACCCTATGTTCCCCTATGTTTTGTTTCTTAAATCCCCTATGAGTGAAATCTTTTAATCTGACACTACTATATCTTAAATCAAGTTAGTTCAATGTAATTTTCTTCCTGAAGAGAGCCAGAATAGTGGGAATACAAGCATAACCTTCAGCAGGAAAGGAAAGTTTGGCTCTGCTTGCTGTAGGAGCCTTCTGGCTTTATTTAAGAAAGTTAAAAGACACACCAGTATATAGAGATACCTCCATAGGGCAGTATAGTCCTCAGCCTATGGCAAGTCACAGTGTCCTTTTTAAGGGGCAGCCCACTGTCTCAGAGCTCCCTTTCTGCCCACAGTGTGTCAACACATGCCTACTCTCATCTAATTAAATGTTGCATGCATTTCTTTTCTATTTTTATTCTTTTTTCCCCCCAAAGCATTCATTTAATCATGAAACAGACATGGATACAGTAGAATCAAGGAAAAGAGTGTATCAAAACCTTTTCACTTTTATTAAAGATTTTGACAATGAGCGCTTTATAAAATGTCAGTACCTTCTATTTGTTATACAATAAACCTCTACTTCTAAGGAGGAGACATAGGCCATTTACAGCAACCATCTTAATGTGTAAAATAATTCTGAATTCTTTCTATAAAAATGTTTGGCGGGGCGCCTGGGTGGCTCAGTGGGTTAAAGCCTCTGCCTTCGGCTCAGGTCATGATCCCAGGGTCCTGGGATCGAGCCCCACATTGGGCTCTCTGCTCAGTGGGAAGCCTGTTTCCTTCTCTCTCTCTCTGCCTGCTTCTCTGCCTACTTGTGATCTCCCTTTGTCAAATAAATAAATAAAATCTAAAAAAAAAAAAATGTGCAGTTGCAGAAACAAAACCATCGCCACCGTCAGAGTCCTCAAACTATGAGTAATTGACTATTATGCCTCATGGGCCATAGCATGGCCCCCCTTCAAGACTGGAAATAGGTAATTTCCAAAGTCTTGTTGACGGCAGTGTGGTTTCAGTGCCCGCTCACAGCCAGACACCGGAGCTCTGCGCCCCCTGCCACCAGCCTTCCAGTGATTACCAGCCATCCTGGTTCTATTCATTGTTAATATTTCCTTGTACTAGCCTCCTGATACATTGACCTACCTGCTTGAATGATCCAAGTTATACCCCCTATGCCAGTTGTGGTTTGTGGTGGTATTGTTAAATGTTCCATTTAAAAAGATGCATTGATTTTGTTGTTTGTGATTTTTGGTTGCTTTTTAATTTTCACTAAGAACTTTCTCATTCTCATATTCTCTGATTGTGCTTGTGGACACCACTTTGTGGAACAAATTCACTTTGCCCTAGAAAAAGAATCCCATAAGGATGAATTTAGGAAAGGGGCACCTGGTTGCCTCAGTCAGTTAAGTTTTCACCTCTTGGTTTCGGTTCAGGTCCTGACCTCAGGGTCCTGGGATCAGCCCCTCATTGGGCTCCACACTCAGCACAGAAGTCTGCTGAAGATTCTCTTTCCCTCTGTCTCTGCCCCTGCCCCACTCTGTCTGCCCCTCCCCTGCTCTCTCTTTGTTCTCTCTCTCTCTCTCAAATAAATAAATAATCTTAAAGAAAAAAAAAAAAAGAATGAATTTAGCATGATGTAGTGGAAAGAACAGATGTCTTTGGCATCAGCTCTGAGTTTGTTTGGATTTTGACTTTGCAACTTAATAGCTGTGGGACATTGCCTTAGTTAAGTGTCAAGTTTCCCATCTGTAAAATAGGGATAACAGAGTGGTTGTGAGGATTCAGTGAAATGTGGTATATAGAGGTCTTTCCACGGTGACTGGCACAGATTAGACACTCAATAAATGAGTCTTCCTTTCTCTTTCAGTTCCAAATGTTTACAGACTGGAAGAACCGTGGCTTTGAGCTGTCTGTGGTCAAGAGCTTTTTTCCAGGCCTGCTCTGATTTACTCATTCCCTAACTGTCGTTTAAAACAGTTCTTTTGAGGTATATTTTGCCTACCATACAATTCATCTATTTTTAAGATGTGCAAGTCAGTGTTATTGAGGATACTCCCTGAAGTCTGCATCCATCATCACAATCGAATTTTTAGAACATTTTCAAAGAGAAAGCCTGTACCCACTGCAGCCATGCCCTAGATGCCCAGGTTGTGAATGGTCTGTCCCAATCCTCATTTCCCCTCAAGCCCAGTAAGTTTTAGTGTGCAGTTTTTAATAGAAGGCGTACACTGTGTGAACAGAAATGCTTGTACCATAGTCTGGGCTTCTGCCCTCATCACCGAAGGTGTTCTCTCTAAGGTTACCATGACCTTTTAACTGCCAAAGCAAAGTAATGCTTTTTGGGTCTTATCTTATTGGCCTCTTTCATGGCATTTGCACTACTGGTCATTTTTCTTTGTTGACACTCTTGCCTCCCTTGTGTAGTTTGAATTCTTTCTCTCATGGTCTCCTCCTGGCTAGTTGTTCCATCTCTGTGTGCGCAGTTGCCCATCTGTTTAAAGGTGGGTGTTGTGCAGTCCTCTGTAACCTTCTCGAGTGCTGGATGAGTGTGTTCTTCCATATTTCTCTGTGATATCACATGAAATAGCTTTATTACTCCCTCTTAGCAATTTGCTGTCCCATTGGGATGTAAGTATACCTGGTTCTTTATCTCTCTAACAACCTTAGGTTTCCAGTTTTGAATTTATCTTTGGATGAGATAAGAGGGGCTTTATAGTTACTTAGTTTGTAGTTGTTAGCTAGGCTCTTTCCCAGCTATGCACATTCTGCTTATGTTTCCTTCCCACTTCCTGTTCCTAGTCTGTTTCCCCATCGAAGACTGGCTGTTACGCATATGGATACCAGTGTGTGATATGCATTTGGGGAATTGAATCTTTACCTAAATTTTTAGTCTCAAGTATTTTTTTATGATCTGGTTTTCGTCACCATTTTTTTATTGAATGAAAGAGTTTTAAAATGCATTTCTCATTAAATCTACTTACTTGACAAAAATCATTTTTCTCAGTGATAAAATTTTCCAAGTTACTTGTCAGGTCCTTGCGGAACATTTCCTGGAGTGCTGCACAACAATACAGAAGGAAAATCATTTGTCCTCTTTCTTAATAAGGTGATGAGGAAACAGGGAATGAGAAAAAGCTGAATAAAGAAATTCCGTAGCAATCTTTTTCAAGAACTTGAAACCCACAACTTATCTTTAGTTTGTGAGGGGAAATTTATTACTTTTACAGCTAAGGGATAGCTTCCAGTTTTCAAAAAATTTATCCTATACTTGATTTTTAATGAAATTTGAGATTTTAAAAAATATTATCATTGAATGAAGTCTGCAGCCCTAGACATAAGACCGCCACCCACCATACGCAGCCTCTTGGGCCTTTGCTCTGTTTTTCTGCAAGTGGCAGAGCCTCAGATGTATTGCTCCTCACTAATAAATGAATGTGTACCCTTGGCTGTGAGAGCGGAAAGGAACAATGTCACTCAAGGTCCAAGTCTGGATGCAGGAGCACATTGTGGAAGAAGATTGTTGTCTCTACTCCTGTTAAGGAGTTACGCCGTCCCTGTGAAAAAGGGGTTATGCAATCAGGATCTCAGAATAGTATTTGCAGTGTACCATCAACTGTGCTGGTGTATTTATGGGACTAGTATATATCTGAGTACAGGTTTTTATTGAAGTATTTTTTGAGACACGCACGAAGCCACTATTTGTGCCAACGCCTGTTTTAAATTTGCTACACAGTGTGGTAGGAACTTAGTTGGAGCAGAGGTTAAAATCAATTACATACCACTTGTGGATTACCTCTGGGTGAGTTTGGCATTGAAGCAGTGGCTATTCTGTTGTTGGAGCACAAGCTGTCAATCATTTTTCCTTTCAAATCATCTGGGAACCCCCTGATGCTCTCTTTCTAGATGTCCTGGAGCTTCTCATCGGAGACTTGCCCTAGAAAGGAGGAAAACTGGTAAAGCTCAGACAGAAATTGAGAATGAAAATGGAACCACTATAATAGATCTTCCAGGTACTTTATCCCTCGAAACGGACTGTTCAGGGACAGGCACAGCGCCTGCTGAGCGCAGCTTGACATCAGCATCTCTGCCCGCGTGGCCTGAGGAGCCTGGCCTGGACAATCCCGCCTTCGAGGAGAACGCGGCCACTGACAGTATGTGCTCTTCACCTTGCTTTTGCTTTTCATCTGTTTTCAAATCAGATATTTCCTTTCTTCTCACTACTCCCTATTACTTTCCCTACATGGGGTGTTTGTTTGTTTTTCTCTTCAACAAATAATTTTACTGAGATATGCTTCACATACCACATATTCACCTTTTAAGTGTACAAGTCTAACAGTTTGCAGTTTAGAAACAGAAAGTGAGTCTTACCTTGAGGCTGGTTATCCTTCCCCCTGCCCCTCTTCTGTTGTAGTCCACGAATTCACTGGTCATCAACAGGCTTCTTTTGTTTGTTTGTTTTGAAGCCTGTTGCTTCTTGACTAAGAAATCCACAGCATCAAGAACAACAAAAATCATACCTCAGCCTAAGTGCTTATTCTGTGTCAGCACTGTGCCAACCACTTTACATATATTAACTTATTAAATGCTTGTACCAATACTGGATTTTTTTTAATGATGAGGAAACTGAGTCAGAGAGTCATTGGTCAAAGTCTGAGAGCCAGGAAATGGCTGGGTATGTGGCTGACTATTGCTGTCCTCTGGTAGCAGCCGCTGATCTGTCTACATGACCCACCAGGAAACAGGCAGAAAACCTCTAGTCATAGATCTTGGGCATATCTTAGTAGTTGGCCCTGTGTCTTACTTTTAAATAGGTTTATCTCTTATGAAAATTCCAATTTTTCTACAAATCCCAGTTTTCCCAGCCATGGCTATAACACTTCTTCCATCTCCTACTGCTCAGATCAAGACCCTCTTCTTCTTCTTCTTTTTTTTTTTTTTTAAAGATTTTATTTATTTATTTGACAGAGATCACAAGTAGGTAGAGAGGCAGGCAGAGAGAGAGAGAGGAGGAAGCAGGCTCCCTGCTGAGCAGAGAGCCTGATGCAGGGCTTGATCCCAGGACCCTGGGATCATGACCTGAGCTGAAGGCAGAGGCTTAACCCACTGAGCCACCCAGGTGCCCTAGACCCTCCTCTTCTTGCTTAATGTGGTTACTTTGTCAACCACTACGGTGATTGTATGTCACAGAGTTTGTCTTTTTTATTTCATATGTACTGCCTTGCACTGTTTACAGTTTCATGGGTCAAACTTTCTCTGATCAATTAGGACAAGATGATATTGTCTGTATATTTCTTTATCAGATCACTGTGTGGTCAGTAGTGATCTGATGCATAGTAGTTATTTGTTGATTATTTACTGATCACCTTTTGAAGAGGAAGTGTTTTGCTAATCTTACCTATAGGTGTTTTGGTCATTCTATTTTTCTTATCCCATGATATTGCTTTGTTATTAATCATCTATTAACATAAGGTCATCACTAATGATAGACGATAACTTGCTTTCCTGAAGGTAATCAAAATATAAAACGTTTTTCTTTCCACCTATTTTTCTCTCTCTCGTTTTTAACTTGGCAGCTACGCAACAGCCGGTTAGTTTACCAGAAGGCGAAATTACCACGATTGAAATTCACCGGTCTAATCCTTATATTCAGCTAGGAATTAGCATTGTGGGCGGCAATGAAACGCCACTGATTAACATTGTTATCCAGGAAGTCTATCGGGATGGGGTGATCGCCAAAGACGGAAGACTCCTTGCTGGAGACCAGATTCTTCAGGTATCAATTTTAAAGTATTTTGTTAACTTGCCTCTTTTTTGCTCTTATTCATCAATTTAAAACTTAGGAAATTATGGTACTGTGGAACCTGACTTATAAAAAGTTAAGTTTTACTGTTTTTTTATGCAAAACAGATCAGAATCTATCTAATTTCTCCGATTTCCCCCAAACACATGGAACGTATTTTTACCCCCTATCTTAAATTCGATCCCATGTGTGCCTCAGTACATGGCTCTCCAGGCCAGCTGGATTCCTCCTGGCTTGGACTCCATGGTTGGCTATTTTGGGGCCACCTTCACTGCTAAATTCTCTTGTCCCATTGGCTGTATCCCTATTCCCAGAGTACCATCCATCAGTTACCTTCATTGTCTAATTTATCCTTCTCTACACTGATTACTGTAATCTAGAAAAGACAGGTCACACAGCACATGTTACTTAAAACTTACACCGTTGAATTTAAGATAGAATTCGGAAATCATGGCCACCTCTTGTTGGCTCTCAAATGCACTCTCGTCCACAAACAGCCTGACTCTGCACTAACCCTTGGTGCTGCCCTCTCCCTCTTCTCTTTAAAGAGAAATAGCTACTCCAACAAAAGAACTAGCTTCGGGCAAGATGATACTATGTTAGAGGGCATACTGGTGGTCATGAGATGGCCAGAATTCTACTGTACAGGACTAGAGTTCATGTGAAAATTGACCTGGATATATGACCCATACGAGTGTAAGTGGTACTTGAAGCTAAAAGAATGGATATTTAGGAGAGAAGAAATAGGCATGAATGAGAAAAGATGTCTTCTAGGAACCCAAGCTCAAGGACTCTTGCCGCCTCGATTTCACTGCTCAGTCCTTCCCCACGGTCTGTTGGTATTCACCCCTTCCATTTTCCCTGCCACCTCTCTGGTCTGTGCCCTCACTGCTTCACATCTAACCCAGTAGAATCAACACCCCTGCCTCCCCACTCTGCTCAGAAATCCAGTATGACCATTGTCAGGTTAATACATCTGTGGCTCTGCTTTCCCTGGGAAGACTGGACCAGAGGATCAAGTCCATACTGATTAATCTAATAGTCTGGGTCCTCTGTGGACTCTTACACAACCTGTCCCCTCAGCCTTAACCCTTGCTTTTTCTTTCAGCTGTAGCCATCTGTGTATTACTGAAACGTCATAAACATGTTGGTCAGAGCTGAGGATATAATTAAGAGCAAAAAGCAGCCTCTGCTCTCATAGAATTTATAATCTAGCAGAAAATCCAGCCATAGCAATCTCCTTGCTTCCCTCCACATTCCAGCCTGTCCCCATTGTGCTACAGCTTCCCCACCTTCATCCAGAAAGCCCTGCCCTGCCATTTTCACCCATTCAGACCTCTTCTCACTTTAAGTGCTGACGACATTCCTTCTCTTCACCACTTAACACATAATCAGTCACAGAGAGTTATCCAAATGCAGTGTCTTCCTTTGGGGATGGCAGCCGCCTTAATAGTACGGACTATGGGACAGGCTTCTCACAGTGCTGTGCCTGGAGTAGGTACCCAGGACATACTTGCTGAGTCAATAAAAGCGGGGATTTGGTTATGATATCCTGTTGGGAATAGCTGTCTTCTTCATTAAAACAAAACTTAGAACCTCTAGGATTTTTAGCTCTTCAAGAGAAATGTCCAGAGGGGAAGACAGACAAACTAGGCTCCAAGAGCAGCAAGGATTGACCTTTCCATTGGGGGTTCCTGACTTTGGTTTCCACACCCATCCATATTCTGCCTCTTGTAGTATGTGATTTCCACTCCAACACTTGGGCCCAAAACCCCTCCTTCATTGCACTTGGCCTGGCTGACACAGACTGAACTTCCAGTGTTTTGTTCTTTACTAAATCCGAAGAGGAAATAGGAGAATACAAGAAGCATAACTAATCCAGCTTATGTAAAATCCAGTTTCTGATCCTACCGTAGCTAGCTATTTACTGCATTACTGTGTTTGCTGTCCTTTTATGATATTAGTAGTACTCTGGTTGCATGAGGTTGGCACAGTCTCTGGACATCGCACCCTGTATTCCTTCTACCCCAGCTCCTAAACTGATTCTCCATGGAGGAACTCTTGTAGCTGGTTTTGACATTTTGACACCTTTGTGGCCAAGACCAAAAGAGCCAGATTGCCCTTTTCTACAGCTTACACGGTGTTCTTTTCTTCTCCACTTTTGGCCTTCCTAGCTATATTGAGTATACATTTATTTTCATGTTTTGTTCTTTGCTACCAGCAGTGTGCCAGCTTTGGATATTAATGTTTTTACACATTTCTCATGCTTTTTCTAAATTTTAAAAGTAAAAACAAATGCTTTGTTCTTATTTGCATTTCTTTGAGTATAATTGAGGTTAAACCTGTAACCTCAGATTTACTAATGTATTTAATATATAGTTTGCTAATATATTAGCAAATACACAAAATGTATAAGAATATATAAAAATATATTTAATATATAGTTTTGTTTGCTATAGAGTTTTGTTTGCTAATATATTTCATCTGCAGGCTTTTTTTTACTGGTCTGCTTTGGAGAATTGTTTAATAACATAACTGAATCTGTATACCTCAAATAAAAATCTAATTATCTGAAATTACTGGCTATAATTTGGGGAATTAACTCAAAGCTATAAATCTGCATTGTAGACATTCCAGTGCATTATTATTGTTTATGGAGGCATACATATTAATAACCCTAATAATGGCAATCTTAAATCCAGTTTAATGATTTCAAATTGATACAAAAACTATGAGCACATAACCTGATTATTGAATTCACAAAGGGTCTCTCCTCTTGTGGGCCTGACTTCTCATTGGCCTTTGGCTGGTATGCTGGAGCCAATAAGTAAAGCCACACTACTTGCCCAAATACAGAGTAGTATTTATGGTCATTCAAAAGGGAACACTTGGAAAGAAGGCTCCTTAGTATATTTTTACTACCTGGTTATCTTCCACTTTGTGTAAGCTGCATAAATAACACCGTGAGCCAATTTGAAAATACCTTAGAGTCGTTAAGATGGTTTATTTACAAGACCAAAGAGCTAGCTAGCCTGTGCTTTTAGTTTGGCAAACTAGATGTAGTAACAGTGCGTGGTTTGGTTTTCCCACACTGATTTTGTGTGTGTGTGTGTGTGTGTGTATTGTATATATATACCCACACATCCATGTTATTCTATTAAATAACCTCTTTGAAAAGGAGAACCATATACCCTCAGGGCCTTTCGCAGTGCAGCATTTTGAGCAGTCTGAAGAATAAAATAGTGTAAGAGATTACATCAGTATTACTATTAAAAATAATAAATATTTCAGAACATGATTAAGTACGTATTTACTGTGCGATCTGAGTCATCAGTGATTTATTCGCTTTTGGTTTTGAAGGAAGATAATTGCAGTCATGTCTTGACTGCATTGGTACAAAATATATTTAGCTAAAGATGCGGTAAAGTTTACTCTGTTGGTGCTATTTCTACAACATCTAGCAACAGTATTTTATTTGGTCTCTGCTTTCTCTGTGTTTCACTGGCAACCACACATTTGTGAAGGGAAAATCTCTGATTGTAGGATATTCCACAACCCACATCACAAAGATGGTGTGAGGCTACATACTTGCGTGTGGCTAGCGCTGGATTCCAGCCAGATGTTTGTGAAGTCATTTGTGATAGATACGAATTTAAGACGGAAAAATAAGAACCTAGAGATAAGTGACTTTTTAGCTGAATAACCAGAAATGATGAGTTTTGACTAACAAATCCACGTCAAGCTGGTTTTTTAGAAGCTGCCTTGAAGTTCTCTTCTTGACCCTATGTTACTCAACTTTTTCATCAAGGATTTGGATGGCAACCAAATACACGGATGTTGCAAAATTGGGAGAAGAGCAAGTCTGTATGTGAGATCTATGGCATTTGATACCTGAATTTTAAAAGATGTCAACAGGCCCAAATCAATAAAATTCAAGTTAGTGGTGCTCAAAACTGTCAACCCAAGATGAGTAGGAAGGGGGAAGGCTTTCCTTAACATAGATTCACGTGAAAAAGATCGAAGGGTTTGGGTAATCACAAACACGTAACCTGGAGCCTGCCACATAACCGATAAAAGAGAATGTCGATTCCCCGCTTGCTGTTGGTGCAGACAGATGAAGAGAGGAATTCTGATTGTGATAAATACTAAGAATTGTGCCAACCCCTTCCTCTGACTAGGTGAATAATTGAAGCTGGGTGTATTTTCTTAGTGATGTTCATGTCCCAGGATCAGTTACTATACTCATTTCAGGGCCATAAGGTTTAGTAAATAAATGTTCTGTGAGTACTGAGTTAAGCTTGTTGTATTAGATAGATGTTACACTTAAGTGCTAAACAGAGTGAAACTGTAATTACCTGCTTTTCTTTGAAGTAAAAATGACTGATCTGAGATCAGGTTGTGTATCTGGAATGTGTCCCTTTCCTTAAAATAAAACTTGGTGTATTTTTTCCAGTGTAAGTGTTTTTCATTTGGAAAAGCCACATCAATCCAGTAGAACTTCAGTTTCTGTTCCACTAGAACTAGTATTTTGTTGGCACTTGACATATGCTGCTGCCGTCTCTGCATTCTCCCCCCCTGGTCCCGTGAAGCAGAGAGTAAACCCATCTAAACGCTCAGGGGACACACTCAGACATCCTGCTACTGGCAGCACCAAGGACTCTGATTCACCACCCTCGCTGAAGCCTGAGATCCTAACTGCCATTCTCTACTTCGTGCTAGTCATTGTGGGTGAAGCTTAGGAACTGTGCATTTTAAAACATCTTCAGAGGGCTTTTCTTTGTAGATAATGACTGTATACCATTTTCCAAAGTCAGTTTCTTTTGGAAAGGGCATACAAATGTTTACAAGTTGAGAAGATAAAAGATTGTCCCACTTTGGTCATAATTCTTTTCTTCCAGGTCAACAACTGTAACATCAGCAATGTGTCTCACAACTATGCCAGAGCTGCCCTTTCCCAGCCCTGTACCACGCTGCACCTCACCGTGCTGCGAGAGCGGCGCTTTGGGAACCGGACGTACAGCCACCCCGACGGTAGCTCTCCCCGGGAAGAGGTCTTCCACGTGGTCCTTCACAAACGGGACTCTGGTGAACAGCTTGGCATTAAACTCGTTCGAAGGACCGATGAACCAGGTGTTTTTATCCTTGATCTGTTGGAAGGGGGCCTGGCTGCACAGGATGGAAGGCTGAGCAGCAATGACCGAGTGCTCGCCATCAATGGACATGACCTGAAGCACGGGACCCCTGAGCTTGCCGCCCAGATCATTCAGGTACATGCGGATAGTCATTCCACGTGCTCAGCCTTTATGTTGATGTTTTCGTAACATGAGAACCTGGGGGATATTTGATATTTCATGGGGGAAATCAAACATGACCCCCCAAATCCTTCAAAATGCACAATAGGTTATTTTATCATTACAGATAGAATCCTGTCTGGAAAACTGTATCCCTGTGAACATTTAGCCTTGCTCTTTATAGAGTGAAGGCTCTATGTTTTCACATGGGTTTTTCATTTGCTCCATGGGCTCCACCTAAGCCCAGACATAAAAAACACATTTATGTCCACATTTAACAGGTGAGACAAGCAAAGCTTGAAGGAGCTTTGGCTCCAAAGTTGTTACTTACCTGCTCTTGTAACTTTCACTCTCCACTTCAGCTCCATACAAGTGGGGAAAATCAATTTTTATTGAGAATAACTCAATCTCTGTAGTGCCTTTTTTTATAAAGCATTCAGAGCATTTCAAACACATCATAACTTGTGTTCTTACAGTATCCCTGTGAAGTAAAGATGGTTATTATTAGAGAAAAAAAATTTTCAATAAGAGCATTAAAATGGGTAAAGTAGAGGGGCACCTGGGTGGCTTAGTCATTAAGCATCTGCCTTCAGCTCAGGCATGATCCCAGGGTCCTAGCATCCAGCCCCACATCGGGGCTCTCTGCTCAGCCGGGAATCTGCTTCTCCCTCTCCCACTCCCCCTGCTTGTGTTCCCTCTCTTGCTCTCTGTCAAATAAACAAATGAATAAATACATACATAATAAATAAAATCTTTAAAAAAAGAAAACAGCTTTGGAGCGCCTCGGTGGCTCAGTGGGTTAAGGCCTCTGCCTTCGGCTCAGGTCATGATCCCAGGGTCCTGGGATCGAGCCCCACATAGGGCTCTCTGCTCAGCAGGGAGCCTGCTTCCCCCCCACCTCTGCCTACTTGTGATCTCTGTCTATCAAATAAAAAAATAAAATCTTTTAAAATTTTTTAAAAAAAATAAGAAATAAAAAAAGAAAACAGCTTTAAAATTTTTTTTAAAAAATAAGATAGAAAAAGTAGAAAATCATCCAGAGCAGACCTTCCAGTTCTGTAACCTACCAGAGCATTTAACGATATGGGTATCTCCTACAATGATAAGGGTGAAACAAAGATGTGTATGGTGTTTTATTTCGTTTTGTTTTTTTTAAGTAAGCACAGGAAAACACTCTTACATAAAGGAAACCAAGCAGTAACATAATCGAGCATCAGGAATTAAAGTAGGTTGATAGTCACTGAGAAATGTGTATAGTAGACAGAATTGAGTAACAATGAAGATTTAAGCTACTGTGTAAGAAAACCCAAATTTAAATCCCATTTAAGTTACTCCTTTTCACAAATGTTTGGTTCATTATAACTATAACTATGGGAATACACACACTTGGTAGCCATCTTGCATTAGGAGGGAGATTCAGGCGTTGGTCTCTTGTCACAGACTTGAGGTTTAAAAAAAATTGGATACAGATACTTATATATGATATCAAATACATATTGCTCAAGTTGTTTCTTTGTGAAAAAAAATCTTAATGTTTTGGATTCTGAGAATAACATGTATTCCATGTCTGAAAAGGAGACTAAGGAAGACAAAATACAGAAAATGAAGAAGGAAGTCAAAATCACAGTCAGTCTAAACTCCATAAGATAGTGACATTAATGTTTTGGAGAACATCGCTACAAACATTTTTCTGTATGTGCCTACAAATAAATAGGTACATATTTACGTAGGTACTTACACATGCACTCAGCTTGCAAATTCTGAGTTTGCCACCCTTTCTTTACGTCAGCTGTATGTTATGGACTTCTTACCCTGAAAATAGATGCAACATGATATAGCTGTATAGTAGGCGTGTTGTGCTAAAACTTACGTAAACACTCCCCTGTCAACAGACTTTAATGTTTTGTTTTCAAGTTTAAGACATTTTGCTAAACTTCCCTCTAGAAAGATCATACCAGGGGCGCCTGGGTGGCTCAGTGAGTTGAGCCTCTGCCTTCGGCTCAGGTCATGATCTCAGGGTCCTGGGATCGAGTCCCACATCAGGCTCTCTGCTAGGCAGGGAGACTGCTTCCTCCTCTCTCTCTCTCTCTCTCTCTCTCTCTGCCTGCTTGTGATCTCTCTCTGTCAATAAATAAAATCTTTAAAAAAAAAAAAAAAAGATCATACCAGTATATACTCCCAGCAATAGGACATGCCACTTTTTTATGAAATACAGCTATTGTCATTTAGGCATCCTGCATTTTTAAAAATCTTGACTTTAACAATTCTTTTGTTTTGCTTGAAACCCTGAAGTGTTAGATAGGCAGTTAGCCTAAACCCAAATGTTGGCCCATCGTTTAAAGCTTATATGTCCACTTCCATCACACACCCAGAATTTTGTCTTTTAAGAAATCAAAAAAGATCAGGGATTTGTTTGTTAATAGGTTTGCATAAGTAGGGGTCTTCCCGTAAAGCTAAATTACTGGTTATAGAGTATTTGGTAGTGGTGAGTGTTAGGCACTAAAGCAAACAATTCTGAACATTGAAGTGAGATCACAGAGGGGCGTCTCACCCTTCACACTGTGTGATCTAATAATCGGAAGTGTCAGAATCTCAAATATCTGGATTCTAAACGTTCTACTTTGGCATTTACCTGTTAGATCAAATCCCCAGACTCTGGCCACGTGAGAAGTGTTATTCTTTCGGTTATTTTGAAGAATTGTCTGAAACTAGTTTAATGAAATGCTTGAATAAGTAAATGACTTTAATAGGGCCTTAAAATTGGTTATCATTCAGGCACATAGGTGGCTTAGTGGTTAAGAATCTGCCTTTGGCTCAGATCCTACATCGGGCTCCCTGCTCTGCGAGGAGTCTGCTTCTCCCTCTCCCTTTGTCCCTCCACCCTGCTCTCTCTCTCAAATAAATAAATAAAATGTTTTTTAAAAACTATGGTTTTCACTCCTTTTCCAATTTGAGAACTGAAAATGGAGTGATTTCTTAACATTACTGACTGCAATCATGGGGGAGGGTTCTACTTTCCACACAGCTTCTTGAAGCAAGCTGTCCAATTTTCCCATAGAAATGATAGTAAACTTCGGAAGTTGTAGTCATGACCAAGAATCAGCATCAAGTAGACCAGGCCTGTACATTAAAAGCAAAGATAAAATAGCTTTAAAAAGTATAAAAGATGTGAATCTGTTTCATATCTAGATCTATAAATACAGATAATGGACCTCTAAATTCAATGTGGTTGTCATAACCTCTAAAATTACATTTATGTGTGAGTGCACATATGACATATATATGCACACAATATGTAATGTATATAAATACTAATCCTGTTTTACAGGACCTTTGTTATCATTCTTTTCAGGACTGTTTAAGCTGATATCCTATTTTCAATTCAAACCTGTAGTGTGTGGAAACAAAGCTATACATAGTTTAATTGATTATCACTCTCAAAGTAGCCATCCTGGAATTTATTTCAGAAATCACAAAGGACTCTAATCCAGTTTTGAATCCATTTGTCCTTTTATCTTCTTTGCTCTCTTCCTCTCAGTGCCAAGGCCAATTTTGCAAGGGAAGGGAGTATGAAAAGACAGTTACCCTTCAAGAAATCATGGGGAGATCAGAACCCAGGCTTTGCTTTGGTTATGTCCTTGGTATTTCCAGGGTTAGGGAAGGCTTACCCAAGAGGTCTATGTGTGGCTCTTTTACCTGCAGAAGTTTTAAAGTATTAGCTCCTGAAATGAACTCCCTCCCCTGCCCCAGTAGGGGCCTGCAGTCCCCACTCAGGTGAGGCTCTGATACAGCGATGATGAGGCATTGAAAATTACCTTCCCTATAATTTTTTTAAGTGAGAAGCATCATTAATGACTGGTGGTTGTGTATGTGTGTTTTCTCCAGGCTAGTGGCGAGAGGGTGGATTTAACAATTGCTAGGCCGGGGAAATCCCAGCCTGGTAACCCTGTCCGAGACGCAGGAGCTCAGAGTAGCAGCCAGCACCATGCGCAGCCGCTGTACCACAACAGACCCAGCTCACATAAGGTGAGGCCTCGAGTTTGCATGTTTTCATTCATCTGCCCTCAGGGGATCCTTGTTACAAACTGGTAAGATTTAAATGAGGGCTGTTACCCTGTTGGAAAAGGTGAACACAGGCGTTTGGGGTGTGGAATGTGTGTTTGGCTACCTTGAGAGTCCCTGTACAGTCTCAGTTCCTCAGCCAGTAGGGGTGGTTTCTTAGTAAGAAGGTCCCTCTGCCAGATTGATGAGAAGTGTTTGATCTTCTAGAAAGACTTCTTTGTTTGGTCCTGCTTGAAAGTGGGATTTATCTTGGTTTGCTCATTTAGTTGTAACATGTGGTTATGTGATTGAAAAAAAGAAAATGACCAACAAGTCCATACTTAGCGGTTGGGCAGGTTGCCTACAACAACAGAATTCTCTATGTGAATATGAAGCATAAGTCATACTTTCTGATAGGTACATGCAAAACACATAAAGCATTTCTTTTTATGTTACAGTTTATAGGAATACTACCCTAGATCATTTTAAATTCCCGTATGTTGAGCTTTTTGCTGCATCTTTCTTATTTCAACGCTTTTATAATATATTCCTAGCTCATTTATCTGTGCCAGAATTCTGATGCTGTCTCACTTTGGATGCAGAAATCAGTAGAAATCAAAAAACAGTGGCACTTTACTGTGTTCTCAGTATTATTTACTTCATTTGATCCTTCATTTGAACTCAACTTCCAGTAGGCCAGAATTTTTAAAACGATGCTATTTACCAACTGTGTGAAAATCACACACAGGAAACTTCCTATAGTTTTTAAGTATACCAATAAATAAATAAGTTTTTATCTGGTAAAGCAATTTAATTTTACTTAAGGAGAATGACTTCAGAAGCGCATATTTAGCTTAAAGTGGCTTCTTAATGTAAGTACAATTTGAGAGAGTACCTCTGTAATGTCACAGGAGCCCAAGAAAGCATTATTTAAAGGCACAAGTATTTTTGGCCCATCAGGTTTATCTGGTTTTCTGAGCTGAAGTATAGACTTGTCACTGGTCTTTGGTCAGTTAAAACTTAAGAAATTATAAGCACAAACTTATTCTTATTTCTGAACAGAAAACAAAATGTGTGAAGGGAACCTATAATTTTGCTTTCACAATGATGGCTATGAAAAGTTATTGTTTCAAAAAGGAATTTGAATGGGAGTTGTTTGTATCGCTGGTTCTTGCTTTACAAGTTACATATATATACATATTCCTAAAGAATCATAATATAAGGCAAAAGTTGGTAACTGAATCAATGAATTCTACAGTAATTTGAAATATGGGTGCTCAGAGACAACACTACAATTTTAAGACTGTTTTAAGAACTGCTTAATCATTTCAGTGTTCATATAGAGAACTATTTATGTCCTTTTGTTTGTTTTGGGCACATATATTTTTCTTTTTACTAGTTCCTATTCCTTAGTTTTAAGTTTTTTAAATAGCAGTACTGAATTCTTATTCTAGGTACTCTGTAAACCTGATTGGTTGGAATAGCCACATGAAATATAACTTTAAGCATTAATTTAGCAATTTACCGTTAACATACAGCATTTGTTATGTCAAATCCTAATTTAGAAAAAGTCTCCTAGGGAAAACAAATACAAATTCACCAAAACAACCTGTTCAGAGGATAATCATTGTTAAAAATTAAAGCACACATTATTCTACTACTAAGCCCCTGCGTAGCTGGTTGGATAAACATTCATACAGTGTTAAGCCCTTAGAAGTTTCCATGAAGTATACCAAGTGTAATCTGTGAAGTTTGGCTAAAATGCATACATCTCAGCCATACAGAGGAATAAAACAACCCCCTCTAATTGATTTGGTACCCGACAGACAGAAGTGTTGCAGTAAATGCACTCCCGGCTGAGTTTACCTGGATTGTCTTCATAATAACGTGGGTCTTGCCCAGTTTTGAAGGATGCACCTGTCGATGTTTACAGGTTTTCTATGAGGTCAAAATTCTAGGAACTCTAGGCTGTTTAAGTAGTGCCCTCAATAAAATTCAGAGAGAGTGGGTTCTAGGAGCAGAGAAGAGCAGACACTCCTGCAGGTCCAGGGCTTGACTGACACGTCGTACCTGTCCACTCTGAAGCAGTGTCACTAAAGAAAATGTTACAGTTCTAGCAAAAGAATTCATCTAGTTCTGCTGTTGATATTGTTAGTCGTGGTAATAGTTATCTTGTTATCTACAGTATGCTCTTACAGTATATGCGTTAGGAACCTTTTGAGATATTAGCTTCCATTATTACACTTAATGGGATAGCACCCTTGTAGTGTGGATGCATATAGCATCATGCTGTATGAACATACACAACCACATATGAACACATGTTTATGTATATACACTGTGTGTATATGTGTATTTTTTTTTAAACTTGAATCAGTTCAAATCCCAGTGTGGTCATGTATAGCTATATAATTTGGAGCAAATTACATGACCTTTCTAATAAGGCTATTCCCTTGTTTATAAAATGGGGCCAACCATAGGATTTATACTCAGGACCATTGTAAAGATTAAAATGAAATAATACATGTGAAGCCATTTGCTTTACACGTAGTAAATCTTCAATAAATGTTAGTTACTATTGCTATTTTAATATTAATATTGCATATGTACACCTTGTTTTTTATTGCATTCTAATTAAAAAGAAAGGTGATGTTTCCTTTTCTTCTAGGAGTGTCTCCATAAGTAGCAACAATAAATATCGATAAAAATTGCTTTTTCCTGAGAACATAGTTTGTTGGAAATTTTTTCTCTTCATTAACTTTTTAAAAAATTCAGTTATTTCATATCCTTATAGCTTTCCGTGAAGGTTTTGAAGATCAGTTTGCACCTGTTTCATGACTGAGCATTCTGATAATCCTCATGAGTAAGAAACAAGATAGATCTATAGCTTTTTTCTGGCAGTTAACAAAATCCGCATTTTACTTTTGTACTATTCTGTCAACATTTCTTTCAAAGAATAGAGGAGAGAGATAGAAATAAAATTAATTAGCTTGTCTTCAGAATCTTAAAACCCAAATGCATTATTTACTTTTGTAGAATTGGTCTTATTTTGACTTCCATATGTCAACAGTCCTGAGTTTTTTCCGTTCCATAAATAGTCATATGAAAATACAGCAGTCCAAAGTCTGACATTGTGATCCCCAGTGTTCGGTGTCATGTTTGTACCATGAAGAACTGTGTATTACTTCTGTAGTAACTGATTTTAAAAATGACTTTATCATTCCCATGGTACTTTTTCCTTCAGTTTCCTTATTTTACTTCAGTTATGTATTATTTATTATCCAACAAATTTTCTTCTCATGTGTTAGGATCTTACCCAGTGTGTTACATGCCAAGAAAAACACATTACTGTAAAGAAGGAACCACATGAGTCCCTGGGAATGACAGTGGCGGGGGGCAGAGGAAGCAAGAGTGGTGAACTGCCCATCTTTGTAACCAGTGTGCCACCTCATGGCTGTCTGGCACGTGATGGCCGCATCAAGAGAGGTAAGATAGGGCTGTGAACAGTGAAACTGTTCACATCTTCTCCCTGCATTCAACTCATGTTTGAAAAAAATAACAAATATCCCCCAAATTTTCTATTAAACATGATTTTTTAAAAATCTTTTAAAATGTCCCTTCCATATATAAGTGTAAAACCTCTCTGTAAGGTTAGAAAAATGCCTAATGGGAAGGAAAATTGCTGCAGTTTGATGATGTTTCCGTTATTTTCTAATGTTTATTCAGATCATTGGATTATTTTATGTTGGAAAAGACCCTCTAAAAGATATAACGCTCATCTTTTCCTTCCTAACCTTTTATATAATCCTCGTTGCCCTTTATTTTTATTATATTACTTGTCAGGGCAACAAACATTTTTTTTTCTTCCTCAAGCAAAAGATGCTCAAATTACAAGTTTCATTTCTTTGTGTAGACCCAAGGATCTCTTCTCTTTAAGTATTCTGATACATTCACGCTGAGCAAACTATGTAGGACTATCTTTATATATAAAACTATGTAACTCTAAACCAGGATATATTAAAAATTCATTTCTAAGAGCAAAAGATCAAATATTTTTTGAGCAAGAAGGAACTATAGAAATCACTGAAGCCCAAAGAAGAGAAATGAACATGCCCAGGTCCTGCACATTAGCAAAACTAGGTCTAATGACTTGGACTTCCAGTCGAATCACAGTGCCTCAAGCCACATTTTTTCCTATATATGATGAAATTATCTTAAAGTTTTGAGTTGCTTTGGAATGTTTTCCATGAATTGGATTTTTCCCTCGATATCATAAGAATGACAGAGATGTGAAAAAATTACAAATAACAGGATGTATAAGGAAGATAATGACTTGGTAGCTCGTCTCATTTTTCTTGTTTGTTCATTTGGACAGGTGATATATTGCTGAATATCAATGGCATTGATTTGACCAATTTAAGTCACAGTGAGGCCGTTGCTATGCTAAAAGCCAGTGCCGCGTCCCCTGCTGTTGTCCTGAAAGCACTTGAGGTCCAGATTGTGGAGGAGGCAGCCCAGGCTACCGAAGAGCAGCCAGGCACCTTCAGTGAGAATGAGTATGACTCCAGCTGGTCCCCATCGTGGGTCATGTGGCTTGGGCTTCCAAGGTACTGACAGCGTTTCAGCAGTTTCATGGAATAATCGTAGTGACAACGTTTCTCAGTGTGTAACACAGTAAATTCATTCGTCCGGGGTGGGGGGGGGTCCTGTCAGAGATGAAAGCAGCAATGGCATATCAAGTTACAGAAGAAAAGGGCATTTTTTTTTTTTAGGATATTATATTTTAAAAGATAAATTTAAGGGGCACCTAGGTGGCTCAGTCGGTTAATCATCCAACTCTGGATCTCAGCTCAGGTCTTGATCTCTGGGTCGTGAGTTTGTAAAAAAGATTTTTTTTTTCAATTTTTAAAAAATTAAAACATTCTTAAAAATAAACCAAGGGTAAATTTAATAGTAAGAACTAGGCTAAAAAGAGTTGGTGTATCTTTATAAAAACGAATAAAGCCATTCTGTCCATTACTATTAACAAGGTTCTCAAGTGGACCAGCCATGAGATTTGGATGTTCGTGCTCTTGCTTTAGAAAAGCTGTCATTTACCACCACATGTACGTGCTTAGACTTCATGTGCATTTTTCACCAGAAAAACCAGGTCAAAGCGTGGGCCTTTTGAGAAGCTTTTCTAAAACCCCTTTCTTAATCTTGTTAACTCTCTCTAAAAAGGCAGGATGTAAAAACTCAGTTTTTATTGGACATGAGAGACTCTTTAAGCCAAACCACTGGTGTCCGAGAGTAGGTCTCCTTCGGGACTGTCACCCGCCAGGACATTCTGCAATTGGTCATTGTCTGGTCATGAAAGTGTTTCAGCCTCCTGATGAGGGTTGTATACTTAGGTATTGAAATAGGAAGAATGTGTATTACTTGTCTTTGTTTCTAGATCACTTTAGATTCTTAATGTGTAGAGGAATCCTAAAACTGAACTATGATGAAACATTCTGATTCTGAGCCAAGTAGGAAAATGACTGATTTTTTTAAATAAAAATAAATGATAAGAATGCCAGTTTTTGAGCCATCTAGCTTCATTTGGATGTAATTTATAATAACTAGCATTTGTATAGTGCTATGTGATATATATATATATATATATTTTTTTTTTTTTAAAGTACTTTCACGTAAAGCAGAAAAACCAAGGATGAATGGAATTCATTTATCTATCATCTAACTTACTGACTTGTCCTTGTGGTAGTGAAAAAGACAAAAAAGGCCTGAAACAGTAACAGAATTCGTATCTCAGGGCCCTGTAGGCATGGATTGAAATGGTTGCTATGAAACCGTGGCCGTGCTACCTAATGGTGAGGGGTCAGCCATCAGAGGGAACTCATTTATCCTCTGGAGTACTCAGCCCGATACACTGACCTGTCACTTGAAACCCAGCATGTCGGGAAGGCCCCGTCCCACACCAGTGGGGGAGAAGTGGTCTCCTCGGCTGCGCAGGGGCTGAGCGTGTGCGCACCACTGCTGGTGGCCAGGCCGCGCTGGCGGGCTCCTTTAGTTCTCGTTACCTGGTGTTCTGGGCCAGCTCTGCAGTCTGCTCTTTACCGCTTGTGTTCGGAGCATTTTCAGGTGAACCAGGAAGAACAGTGAATATTTCAGATGAACAGTGCACGGGATAATCTATTTGGGGGGTCTGCCTGTATCAAAAGAGTGTCTATCAGTCCAAGGTCACTATTCTGTGGACTCCTGGGGGTCGTGTGTTATGTGCAGACCGGTATACACAACCAGGTGTTGGGAGGGCCACTGCTCTGTGGGTACCGGTGGCTCCTTCCAGCAGGTCGCACAACACACAGGGTAGCAGCTCTGCTCTTTCTCAAAAGGGAGGGTCTTTCTCCGCAGGTGGCTGGCGGTGTACCAGACAAAACGGTTATTTGTTTTGTGTTGTGCTGTTTTGGTTGTTTTTTGCAGAAGATTCAGAATAACGAAAATAACCTATATCGTCTCTAAAATACCAGGTTAATGCCTGGGACCCTGGTGTATACCAGAAGACTTTTTAAAAGTCCTTTCTTATTGGTGAGCTAAGAAACTGGACCAGATTAAAAGTTCTAGCATTTCATATATCGCTTACGGAATTGGCTTTATTAAGAAGTCTTTTTAATAGATTAAAAACAGGAAACCTTGCCTTAGATGACTGGGCCCAGTTTCATCTAAAAATGAAAGATACTTTGATCTTACAAGGAGATATTTTTTCTGTATCATTTAGGTGGGGTTTTCTTCTATTTTTAAGTTTTTATTCATTGAGTTCTGATGTCACATCCGCCAACTGACAGTGGCGTTTTAACCGAAGCATCTCAGTGTCCCTGGTTAAAAAAAAGTAAAAAAAAAAAAAAAAAGCTGTATGGAAAAAGATGATTTTCATTCGTGTTTTCTAGATTGAGTTCTCTATTTTGTCAATCAATCTCCATTAAAATGAGTGCATTTTAAGCGAAGGAGGAAAGAACAACAAATAACTCCTCACCTAGATTAAGAAGAGAGAGCGCTTTCTATCTTTCTTTCATTTGAGTGCTGAGATTAGCAGGACTGGATCCCTTGTGTACCACTTTTTGTAGATACGAACTCCGTAGATACAGATGGACATCCAGGTTGAGGACATCGTTGACAGTGCCGAGAGAAAATGTAGGCACAAAACCATTTTATACGACTTTCTGTGGTGTAACTTGTAACTAGGTGTGTTTAGCTCTGTGTGTGTGTGTTCATTTGGGAAAAGAAGACGGGACAATGTTGGACAAATTCCAGTCTACTTAGGACTGAGTCGGTGCTAGAAAATGGGCTGTCAGAATAATGTGTTCAGAAGGAAATAAAATAGCCCTTTTTTGTTTCCCAGCAGTGGTAAGTGTAAGTATGGAGTTAAGCAAAGGTGAACAGGGTATAAAAGCCTCCCCATTAATTTTTTCTTGACCTTTTGTGTTTGTGATAGTGCCCTTCATAGCTGCCATGATATCGTTTTACGAAGAAGCTACTTGGGAAGTTGGGGCTTTAGTATTGTTGGTGGATATGAAGAGAACCACACCAATCAGCCTTTCTTCATTAAAACCATCGTCTTGGGAACTCCTGCTTATTATGATGGAAGATTAAAGTGAGTCTTGGGAGATCAGATAATGTGGTTCATATTTATTGTGATGGACACGATCTTGACCAGAGGTCAGCTCCAAACCCAACCTTTGTTCTCTCTCGTAAATCGAGTTTCCCTGGAATGTGGCTGCACTCTTCTGTTTGCACCCCCTCTGTGGCTGCCTGTGAGCCCCAGTGGCAGTGTTGAGTCACTGTGACAGAGGCCGTATGGCCCACAGAGACTGAAATACTTGTTTACTAACTGGCCACGTACCAGCCAGATCTCGACTGAAGCATCCCTTTGACCATCTCACCGCTGATAGCTCTGTTTTGTTACTCTAATGACAGGGACCAGACCGGAGTCATTCAGTTCAACACACTAAGATGACAGCTGGCTCTGAGCAGCCATTCCACACACACCCCTTGAGTCCAGTCCTGTCATTAGATGACTCTGCTCTATTTTTCCTCGGCAGCACCTATGTCTACCTAACACGATATTTATGCAAATTCCATGAAAGGGTGGGGGTGGGGGGCCTGTTGCATTTATTGTACATTCCTGGCGGCCGCCATAACAGTGCCTTGTGTTCATAGTAAGGTCTCAGTAAATATTTGATGAATGAATGTGAGAGCTGCCAGGCACAGTGCTAAGTGCTTGGGATTGTAGTATTGAATCTTAATAGCTCTGTGAGGTAAGTGTTGTCATTGCTATTCCTGTTTGATACACGATATAACTAAGTCTTAGAAAGATTAAGAAACTTACCCACAGTCAAGTAGCTGGAAATGGTTGATGGAGGTTCACACCCAGGACTCTCTCTCCAGAGCCTGGGCTCTTCACCCCTCTCCTGGGCAGAAAGTCCTCAGCCAGCCTCATGCAGCCTCTTTCCTTTATCAAAGCTCAGGCGCTGGGAGAAGAAAGAGGTGTTAGATCAAGAGATTCTACAAACTGAGAGGAAATGGATTCATGTAGGGTCTAGAGCTTAGTTTTTTGATGGAAGAGCCAATTCTTAAAAAGTAAATGTTGACATCTTCGAGTGCCACATAAATGGAGAGTGTATACTGATCAGAGTGCCATCCAGGGAGTCTCTTGAAAAGTTGACGAGGGTCAGTATGCTCCTTATATTGACAGAGATGGATGAAAAAAAATCAGTATTTTAGGTGGAAAGAGGAGTGGGAAAGATGAATTAACCATTCTCTTAGCTAAGTCACTCAAGCATTCTGGGTCTTAGTTAATTAGTTTATAATTTGCATTCTACCTACTTCCAAAATTATTGAAGTAGCTACCAATAAAATAGCATATTGCTGTTACAAACTAAAGAGCAAAAAATCCTGAAGGATAGAAGGGCCTTCAGATTTATCATCCATTTGTGATAATCCTGTCAGAGGACAGGAGGCATCAGCAGCTGAAAGAAGAGGAGGTGTGGGTCTTATGCTCAATGTAATTGAGCCCTCAAATATATGAGCTCCAAGAATGAACAAAGAACAGTCAAAATAATAAGCAGCCCCCACCAAATGCATTATTTAGTATTCCTTAAAGAGGCAGCACGTTTATTCTCATTACATTTTGCTTAAGCTTTCATGAAAATTATTCTGCTTGCCCTCAAAATCACCGAGCAGTTCTAACTGCTTGGCCAGGGGTGGCCCTGATTGGCAAGGGAAGGCCAGTATAGGGTTAAAAATTGCCCCAGACATCTTGCAAAGTAGAAAACATACCCTCACCATTGATGGCTAATGGTTAAGTGAGACTATGAATTTCATGCCAAACAGATCTCCCTTAGGATAATGTTTTCTAAATCCATGAAGATAGTTAATGGTCCGTTTTTGTTTGTCTTTGTCCAGATGTGGAGACATGATCGTAGCGGTCAACGGCCTGTCAACTGTGGGCATGAGCCATTCCGCACTAGTGCCCATGTTGAAGGAGCAGAGGAACAAAGTCACTCTGACAGTTATTTGCTGGCCTGGAAGCCTGGTATAGGTTTTGAAATCAGTTTTGAATCTGACTGTCTTCCTTTTGAAGGCTTTGGAAAGAAACCCCTTTCATTGGATTGTGTTTCCAGTTGGAAGCCATAGGCACGACTGGTATTTGCAGAACCCAAACCACTGAGATTGTCCTGTTATTAGTAGAAGGGCTTTCTTCAAGTTAGGCATGTTTATTTTAGCTTGGAAACAGTCTTCCACTAAGCCTCATAAGTTCGTATTTTCAAAATTCAGACTCTCCGTTGTCAGAATGTGACCTACTATAACGGAAGAAGTGTGTGCAGACGGCGACCGAGCCAGCTGGATTAGAGGACTTGGGGCAGTCCTTTGTTTCCCCTAACCGAGTCATAGGATGAGTTCCACACCCCAGTGCTGGGGCCGGTGCACCCCGCGGTGGTGGCATTCGCTGCCTCTGTTGTAGCCAATGCCACGAATGGGTACAGACATCTTCCGTGTAGCCAGTAGCCCTTCCCCATTTTTCCCCCCGTCGGTGCCAACATTTCAAAACTTCTTACTGTTTATAAAATGATTTTTCTGACTTGTTTTATTTCTCCTTTAATCTCTAGTACTCGTAGATGATGAAGACAGAAGTCTGACACTACTAAAGAGCTTTTCAAAAAATAATGTACCATTAATTAGAATACTCGATAATCAAAGATCATGTTTTCCATTGACAAAGGCATTTAGGGGGGTAATTATAATTTAGTGCTGGAGATGGTAAAAGTCACACTTATTGCAGAATTCCAAAAGCATTAAATAATCCTTTCCAAAGGAATGTTTTGTTATGCAGGGAAATTTTGAAGGAGTTTTTGCTGAAATTCATTTTCTAGAGTTTGTATTATACTTATCAGCAGTCTTGGCTGGACGTGCTTTTTTGTGATTTATGCAGTTAAACTAAAGATAAAGTGTCGCTATTCCACACACCTTCATCTATATCGCAGCTCAGTGTAGGAGAAGGTATACCTTTTGTATTTCATTCCAAGAAGAGGCTTCAGTGTTCTAGAAGTCCTTATTTTTTCCCCATTATTTCTTGTGAACTTAATTATTTCAAGAAAAAGACTGAAGAGTCCTGGATTTTTATCTAAAATAGTAGGTTTTAGATGTTAATATCTTTCCGTCAGTTCTTGGTCACTAGGCTATTTCTTATTTTTCTAAATGTTTTTGAAAACTACAACCAGCCCATTTTGTTAGTCCTTCATTCCACTTGATTGTCCCTTGGAAGAACGCATTAAGAAGCAAGTGAGATCAGAATTTCTGTACTTTCTTAATATTATGCATACTTGAAAAGAGTTCACTTAGAAACCTAGTTCAAAATCTGAGCTCATTTACAAGTGACCTCTGTCATAAATGGTATTGATTATCAGAGAATGTATTTCGAAAATACTACAGTATACTATGAAGCATGACCACTTTGTTTTCAAACTAGCAATTGCATTGCTAGGATTTTTTGTGTCTGTAGCATGTCACTGATTATTCCTGTTAGTTTTTTAGTGATTTTGTTTTAAACTATCACTTGTGAAGAAGGAATGGCAACAGTAATTGCTACTGATTTGTTCAACCCCTTAGCTACACTGTATGGTCAACATATAACTGAGATACAGTGGGATGCCCCATACAGTATATTACTGTTATGTGATGATTGGCTTTTGAAGCAATTTGGTATTGAAATGCTTTGATATTCGAATTGACACGGAACAAGTTTTGTTTTGTTTTTTCTGCTCCCCAAATAGAATTTTATATCCTACTTTGCTATTTTTTTAAACATTTTGTAAGAATGTGTTGCTTCTTGAGGCGTGGCCATCCACCAACAAATATCCTAATGGCTACTTTGTTATATATAAAATACTTACATTGAACCTGGGGATATATGAGTATTTTGAAGAAGACACTTTTTTCGACATTATTTTTATCATGGAATTCTCAGACTCAGCTTAAGCTCATTTGGTTTTATTATAAAACATGATAGTTTTTGGTCAGAATGATATTTGGTGATGGAAACTTGTTCATAATTTATTGTTACTGTTGAAATATTTGAATTTTCTCATCTTAAGCATAAATAGTTCAAATATTTTGATTTGTTCTGTGCCTTCAGTTTAAATTATTTCAGGATTTTTCAAATGTGTTTTAATAATGGTGTGATTATTTAGGATGGAAATAAAAGTCATCCTTTCCATACTAGTGACATCATCTCTTTTCTTGAGCAGCAGACGTTGACTCTGTACGCAATCTTTGTTCATGGCCCCGCTGTCCCCATTACGGTGTCCCAAGCTTCACACCTCAGAATCACAAGTTCGTCTTCTGATCCTTCCTCCTGTAGGCACAACACATGTGATCCCTGCTGATTATTGGAAGTTTTGCCCACACACTGCCTCTAGACCATGTTGTCCAATATGTGTGGTCACTGAATACTGGAAATGCGACCGAGCCACGTGTCGAAGTGCTAATATCTTGGATATATGGGCTGATATAAAGTAGAGTTGTTGGGGTTTTTAAAAATTTTTTATTTTTGGTGGATTTCTTGCCAGTCTTTTTCTATGCCTATTTTCCAGTTTTATCGAGAAATAATTGACACACATCAAGGCATACAGCATGGTGGTCTGATTTATACACATTGTGAAATGGTCACCACAGGACATTCAGCTAACATCCACCTTCTCATGCAGACATGGTAAAAAGAAAGGAAAGAAGAAATGTCTCCTTGTGACGAGCCCTCTTCAGAGCTTCACCCGCACAGCACTGAGCAGGCCGGGCAGGCCTGACCTTGTGCTGCCTGGTCCTCCGAGGGCTTTGGTCATTCTCTGCTTTAAAGAAAACAAATTTTTAATTGAAGAAAGTTGTTCCTGATTTCCTAGCAAATTTAAGTTCCGACCAAGGCCTATATGGTCTAATCCCTCAGCCATCTTCTGGGTGGCTCCAGGGTGCCATCTGCCCCCTGTGACTCTAGCAGGCTGCCCACACCCTCAGGTCTTTCCACACACGGGCCTGTCGTAGCCCTTCGGTGCGTGGCCATGGTGCCTCATGTTGGGAGGCATAACTGGAGCACTGCCCAGCTAGCTTTCTCCGGCCCGTACTCCCCACTTTCGAGAGAATCACCGTCCCTGTGAGGGTGAAGCTCTCCAGGCCTCATTTGCTTTTACATGGCTTTGACCTAAGCACCCTCAGCGCTGTAAGTCCCTTTGGATGCCACCTTGCAATTCTGAGGGCTGCTCAGGCCCCAGCGCTGCGGCTTCTGCAGGCTTCTGCAGTCCGCAGAGAGAAGACACCTAACCTCACTTCTGCACCCTGACTTCTGGTTTTTCTCACGTGCTTACCTAACTCCACTCTTTCTCTGTGTCAACTCTTTCTTTTTAAAGATTTTTTTTTTATTATTATTTGAGAGAGAACACAAGGGAGGGGTAGAAGCAGACTCCCCACTGAGCGGAGGGCCCGATGCGAGACTCTGAGGTCATGACCCAAACCAAGGCAGCCGCTCAACCAGCTGAGCCACCCAGGTGCCCCTCAGTCTGAACTCTGATCGGCAAATTTCCTAAACCCTAACTTTGATCATTGTTCTGTTCATTTCCCTGTTTAGGGATCTTGGTGTTGCAGAAAAGCCCCTTCATGACCTACCCCCCTCCCCAGTCCCCCTTCCTGCCCACCACTCCCCTCGCTTCTCCCCACTCTTTGCCTCATTTAAGAACCGCCACCACACCTGTGCCTACTCCGGCTGACTTGGCTTAAGTGGCATTACCTCTTTTGGGGAGGGAAATCTTTACCAACCTCCTGAGGCTAGCCACTTTTTTTTTCCCCTGTTTTAAAAGGTTTTGTTAAGGGACGCCTGGGTGGCTCAGTTGGTTAAGCAGCTGCCTTCGGCTCAGGTCATGATCCCAGTGTCCTGGGATCGAGTCCCACATCGGGCTCCTTGCTCGGCAGGGAGCCTGCTTCTCCCTCTGCCTCTGCCTGCCACTCTGTCTGCCTGTGCTCACTCTCTCTGACAAAAAAAAAAAAAAAAAAAGGTTTTGTTAAACTATACTCTTATGGTCACGGATGTGTACTAGGAAGAAGAAAAACTTGCCAGGAAGATGCTTGATTAGCACTATCTGTAGCAGTTTTTAAAATTGGACATTTGGGGCACCTGGATGGCTCAGTCGTTACGTGTCTGCCTTTGGCTCAGATCATGATCCCAGTGTCCTGGGATCCTTGCTCAGCGGGGAGTCTGCTTCTCCCTCTCGCACTCCCCGTGCTAGTGTTCCTTCCCTCTCTCATTGTATTTCTCTCTGCCAAATAAATATTTTTAAAAATAAATAAAGTAAAATTGAACATTAAATATCAGAGATTCTCTACCTTCTGAAGAGCCTGGGCATTCCAGAGGGAGAATGTCAGCCTGGTGTCCTTTGTGTGTCCCAGAATCCCCTCCAGGCTGCCACATTACATCTCGTTATGCCTCCTTGGGCTCCTCTTGCTGGGGCCATTTTCTCAGACTTCCCTTGCTTAGGAGGACCTTGACAATGGCGAGCACTGGTCGGGGGTGTTGTAGGATGCCCTCTAATGGAATCTGTCTGCTTTTCTCCCCTCTTGATAGACTGGGGTGATGGATTTGCAGGTCAAGTGCCATTGTCCTCATGTTACAGCGAGGCTGCCTACTGTCAGCACAACCTGTGGCTGTTGGCGTTGACCTTGTCCACCTGGCCTGATAGTGTGTGTCACGTTTCTCCACAGTAAACTTGCTTGCTCTTCCCTCTACACTATCACCCCGGACGGAAGTCACTGTGCACAGCCTGCTAGGTGTGGGGAATTATTACATGCTCCACTCATTTTTGAGCCGGTCAGCGAAACGAGGGGTTCTCTGGTGCTGCCTTGGGGAGGCCTTGTGGGTGGAAAGAAGGGAATCCAGAGGATTTAGAGGGTTTGTTCTCTCAAGATACTGTGCCATGTGAGCAGGTTGGAGTCCTCACACTCCAAACTAGCTACAGCCCTTTCTACGAAAAAGACAATGCGGTCTGCAGATGCTATTCTGTATGTAACTTCCAGACCTGGTTTCCATTCTTCTGTACAGTGAAACAGGCTGTGGCTTTATGATTCCTCAAGTGTTTGAAGCCTGAGCTAAGTGGATGGTTTAAATTTGAAGTTAACAAACCTGCATTTCAGCTGCTAAGGGCACTCCAGGCTGTTCATCCTGCTTAAAGCACCCATGTGATAGTACATCAAAGTCCCATTAATTCAGACCTAACTAATTGGGAATTTGAAGCTTAAACGGAGTTGCAGTTACCTTGGCATTGTATATAAGGAAGGAGTATTTTAAATCAACATTTAAAAAGTGAGAGTAGAGTGGGGCGCCTGGGTGGCTCAGTGGGTTGAGCCTCTGCCTTCGGCTCAGGTCAAAATCTCAGGGTCCACATCGGGCTCTCTGCTCAGCGGGGGGCTTGCTTTCTCCTCTCTCTGTCTGCCCCTCTGCCTACTTGTGATCCCTCTCTCTCTGTCAAAAAGAAAAAAAAAAAGAAAAGAAAAGAAAGAGTAGGGTATTAAAGCTGCATCTGAAGTATACAGTTTCCAGGTTACCTTAAACACTTTTGGAGCCCTCAGACCCATTCATTCCAGTGATCCGTAGTTCTCTCTCCCATGTAGCCATTTATATTGGAGTCCACCTAGCGCCTACTGCGTGCGGGACACCCAGGCTCTGGATCACCTCTTTATAACTCCTGATTTCATCTTCATAATTGACACCTTCTTCCACTGGTCCATATCCAGTGATAAAACCGTGTAGCTTACACGGCAGAGTGAACTGCCGCCCAGAAATTGGCAAGGAAGTCATAAAAGAGCTCCTTCTCTGAACTCTCTCTCCCTTGCCTGCTGGAGGAAGGGTTTCAAGTCCTCAGGGTCCTTATTAGAAAGCCCTTGCCATTTTACAGTGTAAATCTACTCCCTTGAACTATGCTAGCAATTAATTTCTATGGCAACACGAAAGCTCTTTAGAAGCAAACTTGAACGCGTAGGCGCAGTGCCTACTGGCTGGAAAGCACCCAAAGTAAGAGGTGCTGAAATGAAACACGAGGGAATAAAAGACAAGCCCTGGAAGACCGAGCGCCTCCCTGCACACAGCAGAAGGCTGCCTCCAGCCAGGAGAAGCATGGCTGCATGCAGAGCTCTCAGAGATTTCTGTAAGAACTATAGTCACTCACTGCACATCATGCTTTGAAGGTGGGCTGTTTTGCAAACTTCTACCAGTCCTTGCCTTGTTCCTCAAAAGTTCTCAGTTTTAAGGGTGAATCCAGCAACGAGCCTTCTTGAATTGCCCCCAAACTGACCACTCGTTGAAGAGAGGTTATCTGGAAACATCTACCGCTCAGACTCTGACATAGGGAGACAGCTGTTAAAAATAAAGGACATCTGGGGCGCCTGGGTGGCTCAGTGGGTTAAAGCCTCTGTCTTCGGCTCAGGTCATGATCCCAGGATCCTGGGATCCAGCCCCACGATGGGCTCTCTGTTCAGCAGGGAGCCTGCTTCCTCCTCTCTCTCTCTCTCTGCCTACTTGTGATCTCTGTCAAATAAATAAAAATCTTAAAAAATAAATAAAAATAAATAAATAAATAAATGGATAAATAAAGGTTATCCTTACTGCACCAAGATTTTATTAGGAAGTCATCTCTCACCCACAGCTCTGCAAGAATGTCCAAGGTCACAGGAAGTGTTGAGTCCCATACTCATGCCTGAGACCTTCCCACAGAAGCGACACCTCAGAGCAGTTTTGCACATCTGCCCCCTCCCTTCTGTGCCCCTTTCCTTCCTCGATGGTGGAAGCAAGCCTCTGGGTATTGCCTACCCTCTTAACGGAACGGGCTCTCCTCCTGCTCCTGGGGTCCTAGCGTGTGCTGACGAAGATGAGCGCCATGTGGAGCTGTGGGTGGTCATGGCAGGAAAACTCACCCCGTGGAGAGTTCGTGGATGTTTGAAGAAAGTTAGGGCTTGTCTCCTCTCACCTGTGAGTCATTCCAAAGGATGTGGTGGCCTTGTGTCATGCAAGTCCCCATACCCTAGATATTCTCCTCCCACATTGACCCCAAACCATTGAACCTTAGCTGTGAAGTCCTTATCCATGTTTTTCTGAGGCAGGAATCGCTTCTCTAACATGGTCATCTAGCCTCTGCTTGAATGCTTCCATGACAGGGACCTCACGACTCCATTTGTCCTTGTAAATGATGGCCCCTGCCTTTTTCCCCATCTGGAGTGTAGACACTCAGGAGAGGGGGTTGGCTCTTCATTCGTTATCTTTAATACTTAAGTGAATATGAGGCAGGCACAACACACAAAATACTGAGGCTTTAGTTGTTCCTTTCACCCAACAAAGATTGCGTGAGCATCTGCTTCCGTGCCAGGCACTGTGCTAGGAGCTCAGAATCCATGAGTTACCGAGACAGAGTCTCCAGCCGTCTCCTAGCTTACATTCTAGAGAGGGGAAGCATAAACAATAAAAGGAAGAAACCATTCACTTGGAAGTGGTGAGGCATGCTAGGAAGGACCAAAAAGCCAGGTGGACGGAGGCCATGCGGGGGAAGGGGGCTGAGAGAGGTGGTCAGGGTAAGCATCACAGGCAGGACACAGGTTCCCGCCTTTTGTCAGTGGGACTGTGCACCTGCTGGTTGTTTAGAGAGCCCTGGATCACCTGGTGGCGATCACTCATCTGGGCCAGCTGTGCCCACGGGATGGGCCCCGGCACCCTGACCGGACCTCTGCTCTTCCTTTCCTGCCACTTTGAGACAGAAGCACTGATGTGTGCTGGGGCGCATGTGATGCTCATTGAGGCGGAGCCCCACTGTGGGCCACAGTGGGCGGACCCAACCAGGCCAAGGTCTAGCGCTTGCCACTCACCAGCCCGGAAGACCTGGACCAATTCCTTTCCTCTCAGCTCCTCTGTGCTCTCATCGAGCAAATTAGAAAAATGAGCTTGCTCCAAGGGGAGCTGCAGGTCTGAGAGACCTTGCGCATAACGGGGCTGACGTGTTGTGCGAAACGGGCTGCAGTGAATGCGTAGACACGGAGATGCCACCCGCCTCTCGAGGAGGGACCGAGAATCGCTGGGAGTGAGCGAGGCACCTGCTCTCGGAGCTTCCTCTCCACTGGAACTTCTGTTGGCCCTCCGTAGTGCACGTGCTTTCCCCAAAGCACGGTACCCTCACCAGCAGGTTCTGTCATGCACCTTCCTCACCTACGGGACTCGCTTTCCCAAGGCCAGGCCCCTGAGCATGCTGTTCCACCCCTCCAGGAATGTCGCGTCCCAGCCTGGTGGCGCTGCTGATCCTTCTCAGCCCAGCCCAAATGCCAGCTGCTGCAGAGCTCCCCAGTCCTGCTCATCCAAGATCTCGCCTCGCCACAATCACCACTCCTGGCCCCTTCACTGCACTTGCCTACCTGATGCTTTCCTCCCACCCTACCCACCCCCGGCCCTCCACTGCAGCAGGGAGAACCTGCTTCACCAAGAACCTGAGCTCACTTAGGGGCATTGGCCAGATACAGCTCATCTCAAAGACCTGAGGTCTTCTGTCTGCTGCTGACCCACAGGGCTAGGCCATGTGCGTATGTCTGTGTCAGCGTTCAACCTAGGGGCTTGGACTCCAGTGTGAGGATCTGAGAGAGAACATGGGTCAGAGTCACCATGGGGCTGGGGAGGGAGCTTTTCTAACTAAATCTCAGAAGGGCCTTCGGGTCATGTTTCCCTGTTCTGTGGCATGGAACTGAATCACGAAGTCCATACCACACTCAGGGGAGGGGGTCACACAAGGATGTATACAGAGAAGTTGGGGAACCAATGGAGCCCCTGAGGGGAGACAGGAAAGATCCCTGCAGGGTCCGGGACTTGCCCACAATCAAACTGGTAGGGAGGCTTAGCAGGCATAAACCCAGCTCTTTGAGTGTCCTCAAAGTTGGGGTCCTGGATGTACCTCGCCATTCACTGGGGGCTCTGCAAAAGGTTGTCTAGAAGGAAGTGGCTGTAGACATGGAAATGTTATCGGACAGAGGGTGATCATTTATATCCTAGATAGGAGATATCTCCCCATGTTCTTCTCTGAGGAGGACCCCAGGTCATGGCAAGCCGCTGCATGGACTCCTATCTACATCACACCCTTTGGAAAGGAGCTAATGGCCTGCATCCCAGGACAGGTGGTCTCTAGGGGTAAGGGTACATTTTGACCATCAAGGGCCAAGACTCCAGTCCCTTCTTTAGGGTTTGCATTGAAAATTCGAAGCCTAACATTTTGGGAGGCTATTACCCAGCTCTCTGTAGGTGGGGCGGTCATCTTCTGGGACTCCAGAATGGGAGCACTGATGAACACATGTGTGCACACAAGAGCGAGTGTGCTTGTGCAACAAACACACACTCCCCAGGAGGGACTGTGGGCTAGGATCTGATTAGTGCAGATTCAGAGAAGTTGATAGGAGAGAGGAAATCTGGTTGGAGGTACTTCCTACATGTGACACCACTCCTCTCACATCATAGCTATTATCCAACCTATGCCTGTGGACGTCTGATAGAAAGACATGCTAGAATCATCCATATTTCGCAGGATATAGGAGGAAATTCGCAAGACAAGACCATCCCTGTCAGGCACAGTGGCTTATCTAGGGTCAAAACCAGGTAAAAATAGAGAGTTGAGTCTGAAACCAGGTGTGTTTGCAAGGTGGGGCCCTGGCTGCTCCCAGACCTTCCCCGGGGGCCTGTGGAGAGGGGTGTGTTGGCGTCACTGTGCAC
>PISX010001973.1:0-175244 GCA_004024625.1 Mellivora capensis | reverse complement strand
GGGACGCCTGGGTGGCTCAGTTGGTTAAGCGGCTGCCTTCGGCTCAGGTCATGATCCCAGCGTCCTGGGATCGAGTCCCACATCTGGCTCCTTGCTCGGCAGGGAGCCTGCTTCTCTCTCTGCCTCTGCCTGCCACTCTGTCTGCCTGTGCTCGCTCTCGCTCTCTCACAAATAAATAAATAAAATCTTTAAAAAAAAATAAAAATAAAAGATAATCGACTGGCACTCCGAGGCATACCAAGAGTGTAGGCACAAAGTTCTGCAGAGCTCTACCATGCCCACTTGCCATCTCTGTACTGTAGCTCAAGCGGCTTGTAATAATCTTGGGGTTATTTCTTGTTGGCTTTCCCTCCTTCTTAAGGATTGAACTTTCACTTCCAGAATGCCCAGGATAACAGAACTCCAACTCTGATCTCATTAAAAGAAAAGAGATAATTCAGGCACTGTCAAAATTCAAGTCATGACTCATCTCTTCTGTTGGGTTACAATCATCAGAAAGAACCCCCCCCCCCAAAAAAGAGAGAGATTTTAGGAAAGTTAAATTCTATTTTTATATTGTATATTATAATTTTAAAGTTCTGAGAGGCCATGGGGTGCCTGGGTGGCTCAGTCAGTTAAGGGCCTGCCTTCGGCTCAGGTCATGATACCAGGATCCTGGGATCGAGCCCCGCATTGGGCTCCCTGCTCAGTGGGGAGTCTGCTTCTCCCTCTCCCTCTGCCCCTCCTCCCTGTTTGTGTTCTCTCTCCCTCTCTCTCAAATAAATAGATAAAATCTTTAGAAAAATTTAGTTCTGAGAGACCGTGAATGATTTCTCTTCATTCATCCCTCTTCTGTGTCCACCTAATGGTCAAACAACTTACATCAGAGAAAATGATCTTGTTTTGTCCACCAGAGGATACAACTCTACAAATTGTCTTGAAAATATATTCTGAAGTTTAACAGTTTCTCTGTCTGGAGTGTACTCCTGGTCCAACCTAGTTTAAATCCATTTATTTGTTTATATTCTTAGAAGTATACAAAATCTGATTTTCAACTTTATACAGAAGATGTTTAGATACTTAAAGACTCTTATCAAAGTTCATCCTTGCTAGGATGAAATCTGGAGAATATGGTATGTATTTTGGCAACACTTGGGCTAATAATAATGCCCTGTGGTGTCTAATCTGGACTCAGAGACTTTGTGTGTAAGTACATGTAAGTGCGTGTTTGTGTGCACACGTGTGTTCTTTTAAAAGCAGAATTGCCAGCAAACCCCATCCATATGGGACATCTGGAAACCCTGCCAAATTCCCCTTTTTTCCAGATCAAATAATTCCAGTCCCATTTAATTTTGCTTCAAAAATTCAAATTTATAAACATCAAAATGAACCGCACTGGCATGCACATATGTAGCTAAGTATCTAGGGTGACTTAGAGTCAAGCTCTCCTAAAAACAGGAGAACAAAAAAGTTACTTTTTTGTTACAAAAAAGTAAAGTAACAAAAAAAGTGACAAAAAAGTTACTTCTAGCATTAGACTCTATGAAACAGAATCAAATATAACAACAGATTTTTGAGTGTCCAGTGGATTTGTGCCACTGCCATCGGTTCTGTGGACTAGACCAGTGATCTGAGTTTTGTGACTGGCTTCAAAGATGCACATATAGGACCTATGAGGGGGGTTCCAGTGGAGCCACTGACTTGTAATTTTCTCACATTTCCCATTTGCCCAGGGCTTCAAACGTGGACTTTTGATCCTTTCCCTAAAGGAAGTCTTTGATGGACAGAGATGTTCATCATTCAGATATAAGCTTCTGTCCCATTATAGGCACCCCACCTATAGTGCATTTGAAATATTTTTTACAAATCCCATAATTATCTTATGAAAAGCCCAATTATATTGCATTGCATTTGTATTAAAGGCATTAATTTATTAACCATAAACATTTAAAATATACCACAATTATTTATAACCCTGTTATAAAATTGGGAGGAGGCCATATATGTATAAAATCCTGTCTTGGTGTCTGAGCCTTTCAATAAGAATCCACAGGCTCCCATGTGTGGCACTATGCCAGGACCCAAAAAAAGCAGGGTCTGTCTTTATTGGCTTGATGCTTTGATGGCCTTTGATCAGACCATTGTACTAGAGCAGCCAAGATATAGGGCAAGATGTGGCCTTTCAGTAACCTTCCTTCTTTGTGCAAGAGTAAGACAAGTTAATTGGGCTTGACAGTATAGATGACCCTTTCAAGTCAGGAAAAATGAGACTGTTGTGCTTACCCCAGGTAGATAACCATTAATATTGCTTGTACTGTCTATGGGAAGAGAAAGGGGCTTGTTTGTTTTAAATGTTTTTCAAGGAAGGCAACAAAGATTCCGGGGGGGTGGAGGGGAGAGGGTTTCCATCTAAGGAAACAATGGTGCCATTTGAAGGATTCAAGACACATTGAAAGGTAGAGAACACACTCCCGCTGATAAATTATTATTATCGATAACCCCTTCTTTGTCCTTGATTTCACATAATTGTCAAAGTTCAGACTGTGAGACCTAGTGGACTCACTTTAGAGCTCTTTGTAGAAAACTACCTCTGGAAAGGGAGACTTCTTGGATTTTAGTAGCGACGGAATGTCGTGGGCAATCTGAGCTCATATTGTTTACACTTTATGAAGGCATTTGTTTTGCTCACAATATGTCCTAGAACTCTCTTCTCTTTATGTTAGTTTGCGTCTCTTTCTGAGTGGCACCAGTGACCATACGTGTGTGCACTGAGGGAGAGGGAGGTCATGTGGGAGATCTCCCCTGTAGGAGGGTCATTCACTCTTCTTATTAGGAAAAGCTTCCAGGGCTGGACGATGGCACCAATTCTCTCCTCTTCCCTGTAGAGAACTAAAAAATTACAGGTACTCTCAGTGAGTCCAAGGTCCTTTGAGGTATATGACTTTGGTGCTCATTATTCTATTTTCACCTGTGTTGGTCCTGTTTCAGTTTCAGCAGTTCAGAACCTCATTTATTTACCTTTTCTCTCAGTTTTATTGAGATATAATTGACACACAGTACTGTATAAGTTTAAGGTCTACAGCACATAATGACTTTATTTACAAATTTTGCAATTTCCACAATAAGTTTAGCTAATATCCGTCATCTCACATAAATACAAAAACAAAAATTAAAAATTAAAAATTAAAAAAATGTTTTCCAGGGCCCCCCAGGTGGCTCAGTCAGTTAAGTGGCCAATTCTTGATTTCAGCTCAGGTCAGGATCTTAGGGCTGTAAGATCGAGCCCCACACCCCGCTCCATACTAGGAGTGGTGCCTGCTTAAGATTCTCTCTCTCCCTCTCCCTCTACCCCTCCCCACCACTGCCCCCAACCCCAGCTTGTGCTCAGGCGCACACGTGTTCTTGCTCTCTCTCAAAAAAAAAAAAAAAAAAGTTTTTCTTGTGATGACAACTTTTAAGATCTATTCTTTCAGCAAATTTCAAATATACCATGTAGAGTATTAACTATAGTCATCATGTTTTACATTACATTCTTAGTACTTACTGATTTTATAATTACAAATTTGTACCTTTCAATCACCTTCTTCCAATGCATGCCCCCACCCCACCTTGCCTCTGGTAACCATAGGTCTGATTTCTTTTTCTCTGAGTTTGGTTCAGTTTTTGTTTCGTTTATTTTGTTTTTTGATCCCACATGTAAGTGAGATCATACAGTGTTTGTCTTTCTCTGTTTTATTTCACGTCAACATAAAGCTTTCAAAGCTCATACATGTTGCCACAAATGGCAGGATTTCCTTCTTTTTTATGGCTGAATAACATTCAGTGTATATATACCACATTTTCTTTATTCATTTATTCATCCATCAGTGGACTCTAAGGTTTTTTCTATGTCCTGGGTATTGTGAATAATGCCACAATGAACATGGGGGTACAGATTCTTAGACATCGTGATTTTGTTTCCTTTGGATATATACCCAGGGAATCAAATTTGGAAGAAAGAGGAAGAGCTAGACAGACAGAGGGAAGGAATGAGGGAGGGAAGGGGGAGGAAGGGAGAAAGAGAAGGAAGGAAGGATGGCAGGAAGGGAGGAAGGGAGGCGGGGAGGCGGGGGGGAAAGAGCGAGGAAGAAGGAAAGAAAGAGTCAGAGGCAGGGAAGGAGGGAAGAAGGTAGGAAAGATAAGAGGGCCAGTCTCAGAGGAGGTTCTTAGGTGGCGTGCATTGGGTTTTTACTCTTTGTGAACATAGTCCTTTCATTAGGGCCATGATCTATGGATTGATGCCATGTGTCTTACATCAGTCAGGAGAGATTTCCAAGTAAGTCTAAGATTTACCAGTAAAATGTGAAATAAATCTGAGTTTTATTGCCTAGCACTGATGGAATTTCATCATTATAGGACTGGCAGGGCTTCAGTTTTATCCACTGACTGTTCTAAGCTTTGTGCATAGGTATCGTTTCTTTTGGAGAACAACCTGAAAATGCATACCAAATACTGGACAATATAATATCTTGTTTTCAGAAACATGTCTTAAGGACACATCTCTAAGGACACATTCAAAAGGAGAAAATCATTACTGGAAAGTCTCTCTAAATAAAGAGATATGCTTAGGGCAGCATACTATATGATATCCCAAACTTGAAATAATCTAAATTTCCAAGAATGGAGGATAATTAAATTAGAAAATATCAATGCTATGAATATTATGCAACCATGAAAATAGTGTGATAGGTAGACATGGAAAAATATTTATGAACATAAAGTAAAAGCTAGTGTAAATTCTATATAAACAAAAGACTACAATCATGAAATAATTTTTTAAAGATTTTATTTATTTATTTATTTGAGAGAGAGGCAGTGAGAGAGAGCATGAGCGAGGAGAAGGTCAGAGGGAGAAGCAGCATGAAATAATTTTTATACACATTGAAAGGATCTATAAATAAATGAACATGAATTCTATGGAATTTTGTATGTATGTGTTTTAGAATTTTCTGATACAATACTTCAAAGCTATTTAATTATAGATCATTTACAGTAAAATTGATTCTTGTTTAGTGAATGAGTGATTGTTGGCAAAGGTACATTTTCTTATATCAGTCTAGACAAGGAGCTGTTAGAATGGTTTAGGCACCAAACTTATTACATAGAAATTCTCTCATCACCAAAGGTTTTAACTGTAGTACACCTGATATGCTTGAAAAGATTAAGATGTTAGATTCAATATCCTCCCTTCATGACATGATCAGTGGAAAAAATCTTTTTTCATCACCTTAAAAATACAAAACCAGAATTACCACATGTAGTTTCAGAAAAATAGTGGTAGTGTCTTACGTAGTTAAAAAGAATCTGTTCTCATTTTTTAAATTAGCTGAAGAGTTTTTAGTATTGTTCCAAATCAATAAGCAAATTAAACTAATAAATATATTGTGAGTAGGCCAATATCTTATTAACAAAGCAAAAATTAGGTTCTCAAAGTTCTCTATGTGACAAATGTGCCTGCATGAAGACATTTATTTACTTCTTTGTTGTTTATGGAAGTCTGCCATTCTCTCGAGAATATAAGTTCCTTTAAGGACAGATAATATGCCTTTGCATCATTTATACTCCCACATATGTGCTAGCACCTAGTACATGTTTGGCATTCAATCATTATTTGTTCAAGTAAGTAAAGAATGAACAGGCCAAGCCAAAGATTTTAAACAAATTCTTTCCCTCTCCTAATTTCTATATGCTATGTTATAGTAAATTTGTTTACTGGAACAAAATCCGGATTGTTACTAAAAGCCAAAAAGAATCCAACATTTAATAATGGAGTAAATTCTACCATATCCAGAGCCAAAGAGAACTTCTACTTTTATATTTTATATACTTCTGGATTGTTATAATTTTTTATTATAATAAAAATGCATATTTGAAAAAGGAGATAAGATACTATGTTGAAAATGTTTTGTTTGGGCATGCACACTCCATTTTAGGAATCTGTTGTTCCTAAAGGGGTAGAGATAAAAGGGAGTTTTAAGGGTACTGAAGCACAGAAACTCTGTAATGTAAATATTAAGATTCACATAGTTGGAACTGAGATATATGCTGTCGATCTAGATCTCCCCAATCCTTTGCTAAAGCAATTAAAAAAAAAAAAAAAAAAAAAAACCTTGTTTTCCTCTACCTTTAAAATAATAGATTAATTTTGCCTGACTTTGGGGGACAGAAAGGCAAGGAATCATGCTGTTTCATACCTCTTATGAGTTAGTACAAATTCCCCACAGCAGAAGGGAGAACAAATATTAGAAGGACAAGTCATAGCTCTTCTCTCCCCTCCCCACTCAAGCTGTTTTGTTCCAGGTTAGTAAGAACTGACAAGACTGTTTGCAGCTAAGCATACCTAAGGGTCTCAGAACTGTGGCTAGATATTGAGGAAGAGATTTTACTCTAAAATTTAATTTATAAAGACTTGAAAATGAGTTAAATCTTCCCATTCTTTGTGTGTGGGCTTCCCAAAGTGATTTTCTTCCAAAGAGTAAATAATGGAAAGGGGAAAAAGAGTAATTGTATAGTGGGGCATCCAACAAACCCTACCTCACCCAGATGATCAAGGTTAACACCAACTGTGATAAGTCTTGCCAAGAGCATGAACCCTTGAGGTAATGTGCTCAGACAGGCACTTTACGTATCTCTGTGGTCTTTCCCTCCACAACCCTTAGTTCTAGTCTAATTATGAGAAAAACATCAGACAAATTCCAGTTGAGGTACATTCTACAAAATACCTCACTAAAACTCTACAAGGTCATCAAAAACAAGGCCAAGTCTAAGGCACTGTGACAATCAAGAGTTGCCTGAGGAGACATGACACTAAATCTACTGTAGCATTCTGAATAATATCCGTCTTGGAACAGAAAAAGACATTGGGTAAAAATGAAGGAAATCTGACTGGAGTATGGATATGGACTTTAATTAATATAAATATATTAAAATCAGCTCATTTGTTATGATAAAAGCACCACAGTAATGTGAGATGTTAACAATAAGGAAGCTGGGTGCAAGGTATATGAGAGATCTCTCTACTCTCTTCACAATTTTTCTATAAATCTAAACCTATTCTAAAACTAAAAGTTTAATTAAAAATAAAAATAGGGATATGGGAGGAGCCATTTAATAAACTAATGTTAAAGATTTAAGATTTCTTCAAGCATGAAAATTCTGATTGAGAAATATATAGCAGTCTTTATGGATTAGTATCACTCTAAAAAATTCTTTAATGACATACTCTTTCAATAAATTTGAATAAGACAAAAAGGAGTTCTATCTGACGACTAGAAGAGACCTTGGAAATATTCTCACCCAAGCCCTTTATTTTATGAATGAGTTAAGGAAGACCTGAGAGGCAGAGCCAGAGGGCAGACCCAAGCCCCCTTTTGCCATGCCCTCAAATTATGAAGACCCCCTACAACAAAATACCAATTGAATACAAGTAAGCTATTTCTCAGATAACCTACCAGTCTTCTCTCTGTCTGCCATTGCTTTTGATCAGTTAATTCCTAAGGAAGGATCAGTCTTACATCCAGAAATAGGGTATCCTTGTACACTATTTTCCAATAACTTAAAGTTTAAAGTGATAGAGATATCAGTATAGCTGAATATTCACTTGCCCCCCCATCCATAGGGATACATTCCAAGAACCCCAGTGGATGGTACCAAACTCTATATATACTATGTTTTTTTCCTGTACATACATTCCTATGATAAAGTTTAATTCGTAAAGTAACTATAGTAAGGAATTAACAAAAGTAATAATAAAATAGTACAATTCTAATATAGAATAAAAAAATTATGTCAATGCAGTGTCTCTCTCGCTCTCTGAGAATATTTTATTGTACTGTGCTCACCCCTCTTGTGATGACATGAGACGATAAAGTTCTTATGTGATGAGATGAAGTGATGCAAATGACGGCATTGTGATATACTGTTGTGTTACCACTGAACTTCTGAGGATAAGTCAGGAGGATCATCTGTTGGTTGATGGTGGGAAATTGAACACACAGAGAGAAACCTGCACTAGAGGAGACTACTATCCTACTCTAGAAATCATTGATATTTCCTGATTCTTTGCTGTAAAACTGCTCTGTATCCCTGGGGCATTGAAGATGGTCTCTATGCCTGGAGTGTCAAAGCAGGTCTATCTAGACTTCTAGAGGCTGAAAGTCTCAGCACATAAGTTTTCAGCATATATCCAGGAACATCCCAGAGAGAGAAACTGCTTACCCTAACTTTCAGCCATGTATGCCCCATTTCAGTGACCCCAAAGAAATGTAGACACTAGCTTTAAGGAAAGAACATTCTTCTTTGCTCTCCCATCACTTCCTGGAGTGGCTGGGGCTATCTGTGTAACTAAAATGCCTTAATCAAGACCTTTTATGGTTATTATAATCTTTTATGGTTGTGTGTATTGACCATTGTACAACGAACGTGGCCCAGACACGACTGTCCCGTTTAGGACTGACAGTAAGCCAGGCATGAATCAGAATTGACTGTTGAAGTGAGAAGAGGTCTGGGTGTTTACATTTCCTTCCACCCATGGGATAGATAGCTAAAGTCCTTTGCTATCTACCTTTTGTACATGGAGATAGCACTCTGTTAGGTAGTAATTGTTTTGTTGAGTTTATTATTATTTTAAAAATACACATTAGAGGTTTGGGTTGATATTCTTTTATAATTCTATATGCCCAACATGGTTTCTAAACCCCTCCTGATTTCCAAGGCAAAGGAGTATGGACATCAGGGTGCTTAGGCAAGGTTACTAGATTATTAACACTCTAGCTCAAGAGTACAGGGACTAGAGACAAGTCAGGTTTCTTGACTTCTGATCCAGTATTCTGAATACGAAGATGTGATAGTTTAGAATTGTTGGAATCATTTTTTTACTCTTTAATATTTCAAGCAAATTATAAATAAAGCCAGCCATTGTTAGGTGTCATGAAAAAATGCACTGTATCAAATACTGGATACAAAGATTCTGCCTGAGTGTGCTCACACATGCACTATATCTGAAATATTAGAATTATATTGCCATCAGGCAAAGATGTATTTATCCTTACAGATAGCTTCTCTCCAAGTTATTTTTGTTTATAAAAAGGGGACAATTGTTTTCTTAAATATTCTAGAATATCATGCAAACACAAAATAATGTAGTATATTTTATAATGTATATAATATTTTATTTATGATTTTATGATGTAATATATAATATTTTCAGTGGGAGAAACACTGCAATTTAAACATGTTCCCACAACTCAAGACCCTAAAAATGTCAATAAATAGCTAATTTAGGTAGGCTGACTTACTACCACTGTTCTAAAGCAGAATAGTCACCTTGATAACTTTCACTCATGGATCAAGAACCAGATATCACCGAGTCTACTGTGATTAAATGTCCTATGCCAGCACTTCTCATATACAGGCAGCCGAAACAGTCCAAGATGAATTAGGTCAAAGGGTAATCTATTATGCTACTGCCTAACTTTTCTGTTTGGGGCACAACTGTCCAGTAATAGCTAGAAGAGAGAATAATGAACTCCTTCTAGATAGAAGAAAAAGAATTCTTCCATGTTAGGTAATGCAAACTTACCTTAGAAAAGGATTTCATCAAGAGACATTTTCTTTCAAAGATATCATGATCTTTTATTTCTTGTAGCATACAAATGATAGTTAACATCAAACTTTGCTACACAAAGAGAAATCATCCATCAAGGAGAGCAATTCAAAGCCAGTTGTAAAAGTTGGGCATGAGATACAGGAAAGATGACCCCTGAGCACAGAGAGGGCTATAGTATTCCACATCCTGGACCAGCATGATCCAGAAGAACTTTCTGTGATGATGGAAAGGTATTGTATCTGTGCTGACCAATATGGTAGCCGCTAGCCTGATAGGGCTACTAAACACTTGAAATGTTCCTCCTAGTGTGATGGAGGAACTAAAGTTTAATTGTATTTAATTTACATTTAAAAGCCACATGTAGCTAATGGGGAAGTTGCTGGGCAGTGCCGCTATAGACCCTGGGTCCTATCCTCTCTGTAGTATGAGAATTGTGGCACGTGGATCAAGGTAAGTGCTAGTTGACGTCCTAAAATACGAATGTGAAGTCATTCTACCATTAAATCTCTTCAGCTGTAAAATAGGAATTTGTGATTCATCCAAGAAGGATATACTTCAGTAAAAGTTTAGGAGTATTTTTCAGAATTTTTTTTAAGAATCTTGTATTCCTGATCCACCAACAAGAGTTGTACCTCATATTTTCCTTAGTCTTCCTCTGTCTATTGGTTGCTCTGTAATGACTTGATGATGGTTGTTTTAAAGAATTTTATGAAGAAGGGGCACCTGGGTGGCTCAGTGGATTAAGCCTCTGCCTTCGGCTCGGGTCATGATCTCAGGGTCCTGGGATCGAGTCCCGCATCGGGCTCTCTGCTCAGCAGGAAGCCTGCTTCCCTCTCTCTCTCTCTGCCTGCCTCTCTGCCTACTTGTGATCTCTCTCTCTGTCAAATACATAAATAAAATCTTTTTAAAAAGAATTTTATAAAGAGGGGTGCTTGGGAGACTCAATTGGTTAAGTGTCTGCCTTTGACTCAGGTCCTGGACCCAGGGTCCTGGGATCCAGCCTTGCATTGGATCTGGGTTCCTGCTTCTCCCTCTCCCTCTGTCCCCCACCCCCCACCGCTTGTGTGCCTGCTCTCTTTCTCTCTCTCAAATGAATAAATAAAATCTTTAAAAAAAAAAAAAAAGAATGTCATAAAGGTTCAAACACTGCTGATAAATAATGTAAGTAAAGCTCCGGATCAAGGGGCCTGATTACCTGAGTCACTTAAAGTTACATGTTTACATAAAGTTCTCCTTTTGTCCATGGTAAGTCTGTTTTGTCCATACACAGCCTAAGTAGAGAGGTCAAGTAGGCAGTTGAATGACCAAGTGTGTAATTCAGGAGGAGCTCAAGATTATAGTTTGCACACCCAGTCTTTAATTTTCAAAGAGTCACATATATCTCAATATTCACATTATTAAAATTGTAAAGTCCTTTAAGAGACTTCCTGCAGTGTAGTGATCTTCAGGTCTTTTCTATAGCATTTCACCCAGTTCCATATGTCATTGTTTTATTATTTATTATATTAAATGAGATGAGTTCAGTAACACTAGTACATTTGCACTGACATTTTAATGAATTATCTGTATGTATTTTTTAAACCAGTGTTCTCGTTGACTGCAATAAAACTTATGGATAGTAAAAATGTCAAAGTTCCATAAACAGCCCATTAACTTTGAATTGTTAAAATCAGCAAAATTTAATAAACGAATAAGGTTTTACATTTTTAATAGCTCTTTGGGGTTTAATGAGAGTTGAGCTATGATAAAATGTATAACGTGATGATATCGTATATTGCTATATATATTAACTTTTTTCCTACACAATACAAAAATGCCAAACTTTTACATAACATGCAAAAAGAAAGTTAGAGATAAAGATATAAAAGACCTGTTCTGAATATCACTTTAGATGACAGAGCTTAGCCACAACCACATTTAAAATGAAAAAAAGTATAAATTCAGCTGCTTACAAGACATTTTCATTTTAAAGGCCCTACTTTTCAATTCATTTTACAACATATATTGTACATATTTTCTTTCTTGCTCTCATGTCTTTAAATGTGGAGCTTTCCTTTGCTCATCATGTTTAAAATGAATATAATTAAGCATTCTCTGAAATTCTGGTTTAGTCTTTTTTTCTTAACACACTAAACACTGGGTTTTTGCTGCCACCTGTTGACTATAATTGCAAATAATAAATCTTGTCTCCACAAATCACAAACCCCCGTTGTTGAAAAAGTCCTTAGAAAACCATCCATACTCCCTCCTTCACTTGGTGAATGGTACAAGGGCTCAGCGGGGCTAAGCGACTTTCCCAATGCCATTCAAAGGGTACAGACCTGAGACAAGAATGTAGGTTTGAGCCTTGGAGTTGAGTGTTTCTTTCTCTATACCAGGTCTTCTCTCTCGCTTAGGAATCAGAGCACCTGAGAAGCATGGTATTCTGTGCACATGTCATGAAATACTGATGTGATCCATTACATTAACGAGTAACGCTCTTCACTGAATCACGAGAGAACAAGTCTGTGCCTCTCCAAAAATACTATAGTGAATAGGTCCATTTGAGGTGACATTCAAACAAGCATGGGTCTGTCTAGAAGATGGGTAAGGTGGGCTTACCAGGGGTCTGTTTGCATGAGTGACTGAAGAGCCTTCTGGAAAAGTTTATATTGGTGAGAGAGTAGAATTGAGGCCCTCACATCTGACCACAAGGCCGTGCGTGAGCCTACGTACCAGTTAATGTATGTCTCAGAGTGACTAAAGGCTCATGTTTGAGTCTGCAAGGAAAAGAGCTGAAACAAAGAGTGAATAAAAATTAAAAGGGCTGGTCACACTGTTGGCACTGCCTTCCTAGGTGAAAGGAAACAACTTCTCTGAGGCCTCAACCTACTTCCCAGGCACCATGAACCTTTTGGAAGGGGCATAAGTTCCTTCAACACAGGCACTGGGACATCTTCACCAGGGAGTCTGGCAAGGACAGAGGGACCACATGATGCCTGGATGACCATATTTATTGGCACATGGTAAATATCCTCTGTGACTCCTAGAATTAGCTAAAAAGTGAGACTTTAAAGTAGTTGAGCTCTCTCGCTTGCTGGTGGCAACAGAGCTGGAGAAAAGTTGTTTGGTTTCTATTTCCTTGAACTCCAGGCTAGTGCCATGGCATTGGTCCTTGGTAATCCAAATATTATAAATATGATGTTGAAAAATTGTAGATAATTAATTTTTTAAAAACCTGGCAGCTATGATAATCTAAAGGGAAGATGTTTGACCTTAAATATTTGATTCCTCTAAGCCTTGGTTTCCTTATATGTAAAATGAGAAAATTATTCATCTACTCTTCCTACCACCTTGAGATGTCCAACAAAGTGCTTGAAGGTGTAAGACAAAAATAGAAGGTAATGTTTGTTCATTTAGCCCATCTTTTGCTTCTTATTGATAAGCAGTTGATTGTGACCATTTGGCCAATAAAATACAAACAGAGGTGACCCATCACTCCCAGCCACAAGCTGTAAAACCCAGTGGATTTCACTATATTCTGTCTACCCTAACATGATGATCAGGGGACACACCTTAGGATGGAGCCAGCCGCCATAGGTCCGGATTGGGTCCCTGAGTGTATACACATGAACAGAACCGCCCGACTGATCCATACTGGACATGGACCATGAAGGAGAAGTACTTTTTTGTTGATTTAAGCTGCTGAGGTTTAGGGATTTTTACCTCAACACACACGACCTGGTCTCTTTAATCCCGGGGCCTGGTCACATCTGGGATACCCATGTAAAATATAAAGAAACAATCTGGGTAAAGTGGACATGATTGAAAGGGCGCTTCTGGAAAAAGGTGTTTTAGGGAAAGGTTAAACAAAGAAAAAAAGAGAGAGACTAACAATAAGAAATGAACACTACTAACGAGAGAACTATTATGTTCTTCCGACTAGCTGAATTTTATATTTGGCTTAGAATTAGATGGTCAACAACCACTATGTGAAGTTTTTAGATAACATCAGAATATTAATCTGTCATGCACTATTGTACCTTCATTGGCTTTAAGGAAAATCAGCTCTCTACCTGCATTTCTATGAGGCCTGTATCTGAAATGAAGAGAGAAATAAAAAGTCTAACATATAGACTTTCTTTGTCTAGATAGCACCTGTTGTACTCACCATGCCACAGAAGTCTCTATGAATCACAAACACAGATACATGATTTTGAAATATCTGAACTTGGATAAAAGGGACACAAACCCAGGGGATATAAACAGATAAAAACAAATCCTTTGTCAACAAGATCTCCATCCCTTCTCATCTCTGCTGAATGTCAATTTTAGACTCTCGATGAGGAAAGAGATCTGCAAATTGTTCTCTTGCATCTTGCCACTTTCACCCACACCTTTGCATGTTACGAAAAGTGACCCAGAAGCCATTACTGAGTGAAAGGATATCTTACCAGGGTAACACAAGTGAAAGAAAGCAATAACCAGACAATGAGGCCTTTGATGGAGAGGCCTGGGATTTCCTAAGAGCAAAAAGGCCTAATCAGTGGCCATGAAAGTTGTAGCTCCAACTCTCATTAAAACAACACACGCTTCTTTCTCTAACTCCCAAGAGGAGCCCAAGGAGAGCAGTTCACGGTACTTTCCAACCCAGACAGGTCGAACTTCTTTGCCCTTCCTGACGGCACTATGAAGAAAGCATCCACACAAAGGAAATATTTTTGTTGGCACTTGGTTCAGAGCATGTTGACATCCCTGTTTTTAACAATCCGCTGGTCAGTCTGGGTGTGGTTACCCTTTTTGAAAGTTGAGTCTTGAGGAAGTAGGTCAAGTGGGCCAATGCTGTGTTCTCCTGAGCATGACTACATTCTTGCGCTCCTTATGTGTGTGTGTGGTTTTGGGGCTGGTGTCTTGCTGACACAGAGTGCCACCTACTGATTCACCAACCAGCATTTCTGCTTGCTCCCAGTGACCACAGGGTTGGCCTCTACTTGAAGCAGGCTGAGCGGCGCAAGCAAATGCTCTGTGCTGAGAGTCAGAGGAAATGGATCAAAGTATCAGTGTGGTCCTGGAGACTGGGGCTTAGAGCTAAAATCAATAATCCTCCTCTGGCTAGGAGTTTGAAATGGGAGGAGGGCTTTGAGGGGAAGTGCAAGCAACCATTCTAATTCAGTCAACCAGCCCTTCCCTCCATGACTGTGGCAGAGCCTTCCAGCTGCTCCCCCAAAATCCTCTTCTTCCTGGCTGATAGCTGGACTTTATTTTCCAGATTCCTTGTAGTAAGCATAGCTATGTGTCTGCGTTCTGACTAATGGAATGTGGGAGGAAGCACTCTGTGCTACTTTCAGGCCTGACACATTAATGCCACCTACTCACTATCTCCTTTCCTTCTTTCGGCTGCTGTTATTAACCCATGGCCACTGGAAGCCATGGGTTAATAACAGCATCGATGTGATCAGCTTGGGTCTCATCAAGGAGTAAATCCCAGCCTTCCACCTTTCTTAGGCCTGGCTGCTAGCTTGAAACTACTCAGTCCTGCAAAGTGAGAAATGAATAAACATCTTGATCTTGAAGCCACTGAATTTCTAGGACCTCTTTGTTACTGCAGCAAGACCTACCCTGCCTCCTGCTGTTTTTGTCACATCCATGACATTACCTGATTCACACACTATTATTTGCTATAAAACCAGTGCACACTCTCCTAGTTCCCTACCAACAATGAATCTAGGAGACTTGCATTTGACTCATTTTCCTATCCAGTTTCATCTCTCTGCACTCCCTACCTTGTTCTAGGTGTTTCACCCTACTGAACTCTCACATTCCTTCCCTCAAATACCTCTCTCTCCCTCAGTTCTCCTCATTTCAATAAAACACTCCCCCTTCACAGCCTTCAGCTGCCCCTCCCACCTCTCCCCTGCCTCCTGATCTGTATGTGGTTAAGACCTACTCATTCTGCCAATTGCAGCTTAGATATTACTACCTTGAAAATCCTTGCCTGTCTCCCCAGAGACTGAGTTCAGTGACCTCTGTGCTCCCACAGCACTTTATCCAGTAGGTCCTACTGCATTAGTCTCTCCTCCAGAATCTCCCCTCCATGAGAACATGAACTATGTTTGTCATAGTCATAACTGAATCTCCAACTCCCAGGATGGTGCCTGGAATGTTGTGCATACTATTTATTATTATTATTATTATTATTATTATTAATTCTTATTATTACATGAAAGACCTTCTCCTGAAGTGGTCAGCAAAATCCTAATAATGTGAGATAATGTTTGAGAACAAGACAACATTATTTTTATATCTTCTTATAATTACATTGTTTTAATTCAGTCCCTTGTACATGGATGTTACCTGTGCATATCTCTTTGTTAAGTGGCTATATTCTTTAAGAAAGACTTCTATTTTTTTTGTTTTATTTGAAGTAAAACTAGCAATCTTTTGACCCAATATTGCATTTTATCCAAAAAATGACTGTTTTCCCATTTTCCTAAATGTACTTCCATATGCACGAGAAGTACACTATTTTCCAAGATTGATAATTGGAAAAATTCCAGAAATATCAATGTAACAATTGAAACAATGAGTTATATATGAGGAATGGATACTCCTGATAACTGACACAAATGCATGAGCAATATTGTTGGCTGATAGAACAAGTTAACTTCAGGTTTAGAATTGGGGCTCAAGGTTTAATATGGAGGGTAGGAGATTTTAGTGGGTTGCCAAATCCTGTAATCCAACAGATTAAAAATCTGATCAAGAACTCAGATTTGTGAAAGCCTGTTAGAATGAGCTGATTTCAGCAATGGAAAGGTGTAAACACACACACACTCAAGTATTCTAAGAGAACGGATTCTGAAGATCTAAGTCTAAGAAGACTAACATGGAACAGAGAGCAAAGAAAATCCTATTCTATTGAGGTTTTGGATTTTTCTGGCAATCTTGAGTTTCCAGGTAAATTCTCAATAGTATACCTTGCGTTTGTACTATATTGTGATGAGAGATTGCCCGATAGTAGATAATATATTTTTACATTTTTTACATTCTTTCCAGAATAGAGGCACATAGTCATGAGTTGTGTGCACAGGATGAGTGTTCTTGGCCGTTGTAGGTGGTATGCACATGTGTTTTCATGGAAACAGTCTGGATCAGAATAAACTGGAAGCAAATGATATCACTGCAAGTTTCCAGAGTATAGTACCTCAATCAAGGGAGATATAACTCCATTTTAAGGATCTAGGTGAAGTATTGGGCAACATCTTTAAGGACCAAGAGAGAATCAGTGATTTAGAAAGTAAATTAGCCTCAGACTTTGGGCTTAGAAGAAATCTACTGGAGGGTTGAAGTCATGAGCCCTAAGAAGGAAAGCCTCCCTTTCCAGGAGCCTCATGCAACATTTGCAGAAACCAGACAACAGCATAAGCATTGCCAAGTTCTCTATGATTTGGAAACTTCACCAGATAAGAGAAAGGACCCAAGAGTAATTGGAATTGGTTAAGCAATTGATCTAGGGTAAAGTTCTTTTTTTTTTTCCTTTTTCAAGTTTGTATTAAATTTCAATTAGTTAACATACAGTATAATATTTCAGTTTCAGGTGTAGAATTCAGTGATTCATCACTTACATACAATATTGGGCGCTCATCACAACAAGTGCACACCTTAAAACACATCACCCTTTTAACCCCTCCCCTCCAGCAACCTTCAGTTTGTTCTCTACAGATAAGAGTCTGTTTCCTGGTTTACCTCCCTTTGTCTACTCTCCTTGTTAATCTGGTTTTTTTTTCTTTTCTTTTCTTTTTTTAAAATATTTTATTTATTTATTTGACAGAGATCACAAGTAGGCAGAGAGGAAGGCAGAGAGAGAGGGGGAAGCAGGCTCCCTGTTGAGCAGAGAGCCCGATGTGGGGCTTGATCCCAGGATCCTGAGATCATGACCTGAGCTGAAGGCAGAGGCTTAACCCACTGAGCCACCTAGGCGCCCTAATCTGTTTTGTTTCTTAAATTCCACTTATGAGTGAAATCATACGGTATTTGTCTTTCTCTGACTGACTTATTTCACTTAGTGTAATACTTTCTAGCTCCATCCATGTCTTTACAAATGAAAAGAGTTCATTCTTCTTTATGGCTGAGTAATATTCATATATATATATGTATACATACATATAATATGAAGAAATAATATGTGTGTTTGTGTGTGTGTGTGTGAGTGTGTGTGTGTGTATTTCTTTATCCAGTCATCAGTCAATGGACATTTGATTTGGGCTCTTTCCATAATTTGGCTACTGTTGATACTATGAACACCAGGGTGTATGTACCTCTTCAAATCTGCATTTTTGTATCCTTTGGGTAAATAGCTAGTAGTACAATTGCTGAGTTGCAGGGTAGTTCTATTTTTAACTTTTTGAGGAACCTCCAAACTCTTTTCCAGAGTGGGTGCACCCATTTGCATTCCCACCAACAGTGCTGGAGGGGTCCTCTTTCTCTGTATCCTTGCCAACACCTGTTGTTTCCTGTTTTGTTAATTTTAGCCATTCTGATGGGTATGAGGAGATAGCTCATTGTAGTTTTGACTGGCATTTCCTGATGTTGAGCATCTTTTCATGTGCATCTTGGGCTTCTGTATGTTTCCTTTGGAAAAAAATGTCTATTCACATCTTCTGCCCATTTTTTAACTGGATTATTTGCTCTTTGGGTATTCAGTTTTATAAGTTCTTTATATATTTTGGATACTAACCCTTGATCAGGTACGTCATTTGCAAATATCTTCTCCCATTCGGAAGATTGCCTTTCAGTTTTGTTGATTGTTTCCCTCACTGTGCAGAAGGTTTTTATCTTGATGAAGTCCTAGTCGTCTATTTTTGCTTTTGTTTCCCATGTCTCAGGAGACATATCTAGCAAGAAGTTGCTACAGTTGATGTCAAAGTGGTTACTGCTTCTGTTCTCCTCTAGGATTTTGATGGATTCTTGTCTCATGTTTAGGTCGTTCATCCATTTTGAATTTATTTTTGCATATGGTGTAAGAAAGTTGTCCAGTTCTCATCACAAGTCTAGCACTTAAACTACGGGAGGCACCCCAACTTGGAGTAAAAGCAGAGCTACGAACCATGAGAGACTATGGACTCTGAAAAACAACCTGAGGGTTTTGAAGGGGTGGGTGGGAGATTGGGGGAGCCAGGTGGTGGGTATTATGGAGGGCACACATTGCATGGAGCACTGGGTGTGGTGCAAAAACTATGAATTCTGTTACACTGAAAATAAATATAAATAAAGTATAATGACCTATCCAAAAAAAAAAAAAAGGCAGAGCTACCAAATCTGAGAAGGGCCAGCAGAGGGCAGAGCAGTGAATTTTGAACCCCTGCCAGCTGGGATTTAGGAATTCTGCAGCTGCCAGGATAAACTAAAGGCTGTTAGTGAATGAAGGGTAGGGATTGACTGTGAAATTGGGGCTGCCTTAAGAGAACAAAGAAACCACCTGGAGTGAGCCCATACTTCTGGTGAGTAGATATTACAAATATGAAAATTAGGAATTAGTCTCCACCATCTCTTTAAAGTATATGGACTATATAACTAAAGTTAGCAGTTGGCCCTGTTTCTGATGTTGGAGAAAGGAGACCACAACAGATGTGCCCCAGGAATGTGAAACTGGCACCCTGAATCTTTCTGGCTCAGGTGAGACCCTGACACAGCTCTCTCTTCCATACTCCTTCTAGACATTGGCTTGCCAGGGGAGGGAGGGAATCCCTTCACTAGAAAGCCCAACACACTGACATCAACTCAGAGTGTCCTTTGGGGGCTTTGGGGACCAGAGATTGGGTTTGGAAGGGTGACCAAAGCTTAAAGCCACATTATGGAACAAGATCCAAGAACCTGGTGAGCTTTTGAAGCCTGTCAATTCTGTGGTGCTGTGGACCTCGGTGCAAAGTTTTATCCCAGCACCTACTGCCAACCACCTGGCTGGGAGAATATTCTTCCTTGCCCCAAGGCAGAGAGAGTATGAAGACATTGCTTCATTCTTAAGAAGTTCATGTGTTACAAGAACTTTGGTTTTGTTTGAACTCACAGATGGGCTGGAAAGAGAAGACAAATTAGCCGTATTTACTATGAAAGCTTTTCTTTGAGCTCAGAAGCTCACTTAACTGTGGTAAGAGGTCTTGGGAGCAGCCAGAGTTGCTGTTCCTTGAACCCAGTGGAGAGCATGTTTTGAGAGGGGAACACTGGAATGCTAAGACCCCAGTATAAACTCAAGAGCTTCACCAGACAGCAACTAGCTCTTAAAAAGAAATGCAAACAGAAAGACACCCTGAAGCTCTGGGTGATTGCTCAGTGAGGGTTCAAAGGAGCTTCCCTATGGGCAAGCTATAAGAATCTGTTTGTTTATAAAAATGGAGCTTCCCTTACATACACTGTGGTCAGCACACTAACTAGTGTTTCACCCCTGAGCCTTTATGCCCTGTGGAACTAGCCATAACCTGCTCTTTTGCTGACCCTGAAATAAAGCATACATAATAGCTGATTGTGAAAGCTCTATGGACTATGAGCATTCACCAATCATTCAGCACCTTCTCCACAGCCTTCCTGCCCCTCTCTGCATCCTTGTCTTTTTTTTTCCTTTTTTAATTGCAGTATAGTTAATGTACAGTGTTACATTAGTTTCAGGTGTATGATATAGTGATTCAACAATTTTATACATTACTCAGTGCTCATCACAGTAAGTGTACTCTTAATTCCCATTACCTATTACACCCATCCCCTGCCACCTCCCCTCTGGTAACCATCAGTTTGTTCTCTGTAGTTAAAAGTCTGTTTTTTAGTTTGTCTCCTTTTCTCTGTTTATTTGTTTTGTTTCTTAAATTCCACATATAAGTGAAATCATATGGTATTTGCCTTTCCCTGACTTATTTCACCATCCATGTAGTTACAAGTAGCAAGATTTCATTCTTTTTTATGGCTGTGAATTATATATTTCTTCTTTATCCATTCAACTATAATGGACACTTGGGCTGCTTCTATAATTTGGCTGTTGTAAATAATGTTGCAATAAACATAGGGGAGTGCATATATCTTTTTGAATTAGTGTTGTCATGTTCTTTGGGAAAATACCCAGTAGTGGGATTACTAGATCATATGGGAATTGTATTTTCAATTTGTTGAGGAACCTTCATACTGGTTTCCACAGTGGTTGCACCAGTTTGCATTCCTACCAACAGTGCACGAGGGTTCCTTTTTCTCCACATCCTCACAAACACTTGTTCTTGCTTATATTTTTTTATTTTAGCCATTCTGATATCTCATTGTGGTTTTGATTTGTATTTTCTTGATGATTAGTGAGTAATGCTGAACATTTTTTCATCTGTCCATTGGCCATGTACATGTCTTCTTTGGAGAAACCTTTGTCTGTTTCACACTTCACCACTCACACAAGCTCTAATTTCCCTGCCACAAACTCTGGGTCTCTTACCCTAACTTTGATTTTGGTCTTTGGACGTCTCAGATTTGGCAGACTTCAAGCTGTAACCTCATTCTTGGATCTTGTCCCATAATGTGACTTCAAGCTTTTTTTTTTCTTTAGATTTATTTATTTTATCTTAGATAGGGGTGAAGGTGAGAGGGAGAGAGAGAGTCTCAAGCAGACTCCCCACCAAATGGAGAGCCCAATGTGGGGCTTGATCCCAGGACCCTGATATCATGACCTGGGCCAAAATCAAGAGTCAGCCACTTAAACAACCGAGACACCCAGGTGCCCCATGTAACTTTAAGCTTTGCTCACCCCTTCAGACCTGTCTCTGGCCACCAAAACCCCCAAAGGACATGCTGAGTTGGTGCCAGCTTAATGGGAAAGCTAATGAAGAGATTCTCCCCATTATCGGACAGATGAGTTGACAAAACAGACCCTCAGAGTAGTAGTCTTGGGCCACTTGTGTTTCTGATATCAGGGTTATGCCAGGAAATTCAAGCTCAATTAAATATGAATTTAAAACAATCTATTTCCAGCATGACTTTCAGTTGAGTGGACACAGAATGAGAAATCAATAAATATATCTAAGGAGGTTTAAACTTATATATAAGAACACACATACACACACAAACACTCCATAAAAATTTTGACATCTTGATTTTTCAAGCTACATTTAATTATTTATTCAACTCCTGCCTCTGCAAAAAGTGGGGGGAGTGGGGAATACAGACTTGTTCATTTCTTCATGCTACACACTTAATTTCAAAGAGCTCTTTTGAGAACTAACATTTCTAGCTTTAAAGAAATGTCTACCCAAGTTTCAGCAATGTTAAACTTAAGCAAATATTAACTTTTTAAAATTATTTTAAAGTAATATGTAGTATACAATCCCCTGTGTGCATACACCATAGTTTAGTTATTCAGTCTAAGTTAATGGTCATATTTTTTTTTCAAGTTTGTTGACATTCTGCACAAATACTGTTGAACCATTTTCATATGTGTATCCTGGGGCTCATGTGTATGTTTCTCTAAATAGAAGAGAATGGTGAAATTGCTAGTTGTCGTGCATGTGCACGTTCAACTTTACAAGGTAAAGCAAACCTGTTTTCCAAAGTGGTTTTACCAATCTGCACTCCCTATGTAGTACCTGAGAAGAGCCCCCCTTGCTCTATGTCCTCTCCTGTATTTGGTATTCTCAGAATTAATTTTTCTAGTCTAGTGGGTCTAATGGTACCTCTCTGGGGTCTTCATTTGCATTTCCCCAATTTGTACAATTAGAAGTTAAACAACTTTCCATGTGTTAACTGGCATTTAGAGTTCTTCTTTAAGAAGAATTCATATGACCTTTATCCATTTTCTACTAAGTTCATAATAATGAAAAGTAATGTAGACTTTTTACTTGATGGTATATTTTGATGAATAGAGGTTCTTAATTTTAATATAGTAAAAATTATTATTCTTTTCTTTTATGGTTGGTGCTCTTATTTAAGAAACACTTCCCCATCTTAAAATCAAGATAATTTTTTTCCCATTCTCTTTTCTAAAATGTCTATTGTTCTTTCTTTCTTTTTAGGTCTTTATCTGGAATTTATTCCTACATACGATATGAGCCATTAGTCCAATTTAAATTTTTCCATATTAATATACAATTGTTTTAGCATCATTTATCATATATCATATCATAAGAATATAGTTAGTTTTTATATATCATCTCGTAACCAGTAGCCTTCTATATTCCATTAATTCTAATAATTAATACATAGAATTTGAAAATTACATATATACATAATCATGCTATCTTTATAACTCATGAATGAACATTGAATTTTAATAAACATGTTTCTACAAAACTTAAAATAATCACATTATTTTTCTCACTTGTTATCCTAATGTGGCAGATTTTATCAATCAATTTTCCTTTTAAGTCAAACCAGCCTTGAACTGAGTATAAATCAACTAGACCATGATGGATTGTCCTTTATATACATTGTTAATATTTTAGAATCTATGTTAACAAGTGATTTTAGCCTTTATAATTTTATTTTTTCATGCTCTTATCATCAGATTTTTATGTCAAGGGTAAATGAACCTAATAAAAGGAGTTGGGGTATAGTCCCTCTTTTTCCATACCCTGGATTACTTTGTGGGAGATTGTGATTATTTTTTCCTTATATGTCTGGTAAACAGAAAAATCATCTGGGTTTTTTTATACTACTTTATTTAGTAGTTACAAGTCAATTCTATTTTCTTTTTCTTTTTATGTCCATATTCAAAAGATGCACTTTTCTAAAAACTTTCCCATTTCACTGAAATTTTCAAGTTTGTTGGCATAAAATTATTTATAACATCTTCTTGGTCTATACTATCCATAATTCTGTCTATTCTTGCATTCTGATTTTGCTATTTTTCTATTCTCTGTTCCTCTTTTCCTTAATCTTGCCAGAGTTTCATCCATTTTATCACCCTTTTTAAAGAATTAAATTTTGGCTCTTAAGTTACTCTCAATGAATTTTTTATATCATTATTTTATATCATTTCTCTATCTTAAGGGATTTATCTTGCTTTTCTCTTCTAATTTCACAAAATAGGTCATTCCTCATTAATTCCTCATTCCTCATTAATCTGCAGGTTTTCTTATTTTACAATACAAACACTTAAGGCTATAAATTTCTCTGTAAGTTCTGCTTTACCTACAAACAACAAGTTCCAGTTTTCATTATTGTACAGTTCTAAATAATTTGTTTACTTTCATGACTTTTTGTTCCTTTGGCTTATGGCTATTTAGAAGTCGATTCCTAATTTCTAAAACTTGGGCTTTTCTATTTAAGAATTCCCATTTAATTTCATTATAATTAGAAAACACATTCTATATTATTTTGATTCATTAAAAATTTTGAGACTTGCTTTATGGCTTTGGTGTTTTTAAAAATATTTTATTTGTGCTGTAAAAAGAAGGCATGGTTTGTAGTTGTTAGCTAGAAACAGTACATCAAGCTTGTCAAACATTTTGTTCAACTCTGTATTTTTTTACTATTTCTATCTGCTGGCTCTTTAATTACTGAGAAAGTAAAAACTCCTGCAATGATTATGGATTTAACCCTGTTTTTCTTCCATTAATATTTGCTTTGTATTTAAAGATATTATAAGGTTTTGATATTGTGATTTTACCAATTTATTCTCCCACCAGCACTGTATAAGAAACTTTTTTTAATTACATTATTTTAGTCACCATACAGTACATCATTAGTTTTTGATATAGTGTTCCACGATTCATTGTTTGCGTATAACACCCAGTGCTCCATGCAATACATGCCCTCCTTAATACCCATCACCAGGCTAACACATCCCCCCCCCCCAAAAAAAACAATCAGTTTGTTTCTTGGAGTCCATAGTCTCTCATGGTTCATCTCCCTCTCTGATTTCCCCACCTTCATTTTTCCTTTCCTTCTCCTAATGTCCTCCATGCTATTCCTTATGTTTCACAAATAAGTGAAACCATATGATAATTGACTTTCTCGGCTTAACTTATTTCACTTAGCAATAATCTCTTCCAGTCCCATTTATGTTGGTGCAAAAGTTGGGTATTCATCCTTTCTAATGGCTGAGTAATATTCCACTGTATATATGGACCGCATCTTCTTTATCCATTCATCGTTGAAGGGCATCTCGGCTCTTTCCGCAGTTTGGCTATTGTGGACATTGCTTCTATGAACATTGGGGTGCATATGGCTTTTCACTACCTCTGTATCTTTGGGGTAAATACCTAGTAGTGCTATTGCTGGGTCATAGGATAGCTCTATTCTTAATTTTTTGAGGAACCACCACACTGTTTTCCATGGCTGTAGCAGCTTTCATTCCCACCAACAGTATAAGAGGGTTCTCCTTTCTCCACAGCCTTTCGAACATTTGTTGTTTCTTGCCTCATCAATTTTTGCCATTCTGACTGGTGTAAGGTGGTATCCTAATGTGGTTTTGATTTGAATTTCTCTGATGGCTAATGATGATAAATATTTTTTCATGTGTCTGTTAGCCATTTGTATGTCTTCTTTGTAGAAGTGTCTGTTCATGTCTTCTGCCCATTTTTTGACTTGATTATTTGTTTTTTGGGTGTTGAGTTTGAGAAATTCTTTATAGATCTTGGGTATCAGTCCTTGTCTGTAGTGTCATTTGCAAATATCTTCTCCCATTCTGTGGATTGCCTCTTTGTTTTGTTAACTGTTTCCTTTGCTGTACAGAAGTTTTTATCTGGATGAAGTCCCAAAAATTCATTTTTACTTTTGTTTCCCTTGCTTTTGGGGACATGTCTTGAAAGAAGTTTCCATGGCCGATGTTGAAAAGGTTACTGCCTACATTATCCTCTAGGATTTTGATGGATTCCTGTCTCACATTGAAGTCTTTCATTCATTTAGAGTTTATCTTTGTGTATGGTGTAAGAGAATGGTCGAGTTTTATTCTTCTGTATATAGCTGTCCAATTTTCCCAGCACCATTTATTGAAGAGACTGTCTTTTTTCCACTGTATATTTTTTCCTGCTTTGTCGAAGATTATTTGACCATGGCTTGAGGGTCCATATCTGGGCTCTCTATTCTGTTCCATTGGTCTATGTGTCTGTTTTTCTGCCAGTACCATGCTGTCTTGGTGATCACAGCTTTGTAATATAGCATGAAATCAGACAATGTGATGTCCCCAGTTTTGTTTTTTCTTTTTCAACATTACTTTGGTGATTCGGGATCTTTTCTGGTTCCATACAAATTTTAGGGTTGTTTGTTTGAAAAACACCATTGGTATTTTGATCAGGATGGCTCTGAAAGTATAGATTGCTCTGGGCAGCATAGACAGTTTAACAATGTTTATTCTTCCAATCCATGAGCATGGAATATTTTCCCATCTTTTTGTGTCTTCTTTGATTTCTTTCATGAGTGTTCTGTAGTTCTTAGAGTATAGATCCTTTACCTCTTTGGTTAGGTTTATTCCAAGGTATTTTATGGGTTTTGGTGCTATTGTAAATGGAATCAATTCTCTAATTTCTCTTTCTACCATTACATTATTAGTGTATAAGAAAGCAAGTGATTTCTATGCAATGATTTTGTATCCTGCCACATTACTGAATTTGTATCCTGCCACATTACTAAATTACTAAAACTATGAGTTCTAGTAATTTGGGGTAAAGTCTTTTTGGGTTTTCCACATAAAGTATCATGTCATCTGTGAAGAGAGAGAGTTTGACTTCTTCTTTGTCAATTTGAATACCTTTTATTTTTGTTGTTGTTGTTGTTGTTGTCGTCTGATTGCTGTTGCTAGGACTTCTAATACTATGTTGAACAATAGTGATGGGAGTGTGCATCCTTGCTGTGTTCTTGATCTTAAGGGAAAGGCTCTCAGTCTTTCCCCATTGAGAATGATATTTGCTGTGGATTTTTCACAAACAGATTGTACGAAATTGAGGAATGTTCCCTCTATCCCTATATTCTGAAGAGTTTTAATCAGGAAAGGATGCTATATTTTGTCAAATACTTTTTCTGCATCAATTGAGAGGACAATGTGGTTCTTCTCTCTCCTCTTATTAATGTGTTCTATCACACTGATTAATTTGTGAATGTTGAACCACCCTTGCATCCCAGGGATAAATCCCACCTGCTTGTGGTGGATAATCCCTTTAATGTACTGTTGGTTCCTATTAGCTAGGATCTTGTTGAGAATTTTTTTTTTAAGATTTTTTATTTATTTATTTGACAGACAGAGATCACAAGTAGGCAGACAGGCAGGTAGAGAAAGGGAGAAGCAGGCTCCCCACTGAGCAGAGGGCCCGATGCGGAGCTTGATCCCAGGACCCTGAGATCATGACCTGAGCGGAAGGCAGAGGCTTAACCCACTGAGCCACCCAGGCGCCCCAAGAATTTTGACATCCATATTCATCAGGGATATTGGTCTGAAATTCTCCTTTTTCATGGGGTCTTTGCCTGGTTTGGGGATCAAGGTAATGTTGGCCTATAGAAAGAGTCTGGAAGTTTTTCTTCTGTTTCTATTTTTTGAAACAGCTTCAGGAGAATAGGTATCATTTCTTCTTTGGATGCTTGGTAGAATTCCCCAGAGAATCCATCAGGAACTGGACTTGGTTTTGGGGAGGTTTTTGATCACTGCTTCAATCTTATGACTGGTTATTTGTCTATTCAGATTGTCAATTTCTTCCTCTTTCAATCTTGGTGATTTATAGATTTCCAGGAATGCATCCATTTCTTCTAGGCTGCTTAACTTACTGGCATATAGCTGTTGATAATAATTTCTGATGATTGTTTCTACTTCCTTGGTGTTATTCATGATCTCTCCCCTTTCATTCATAATTTTATTAATTTGGGTCCTTTCTCTTTTCTTTTGGGTAAATCTGGCTTGTGGTTTATTGATCTTATTAATTTTTTCAAGGAACCAGCTTCTAGTTTCAGGATATATTTCTGGTTTCTAATGCATTGATCTCTGCTCTAATCTTAATTATTTCCCTTCTTATGTGTGGGTTGGGCTTAATTTGTTGTTGATTCTCCAGTTCTTTAAGATGTAAAGATAGTTTATGTATTCAGGATTTTTCTATTTTTTTTTAAAGATTTTATTTATTTATTTGACAGATGGAGGTCACAGAGAAGCAGGCAGAGAGAGAGGAGGAAGCAGGCTCCCTGCTGAGCAGAGAGCCCGATGCGGGGCTCGATCCTAGGACCCTGGGATCATGACCAGAGCCGAAGGAAGAGGCTTTAACCCACTGAGCCACCCAGGCGCCCCAGGATTTTTCTATTTTTTTGAGTGAGGCTTGGATGGCTATGTATATCCCCTTAGGACCACCTTTGCCATATCCCATAGGTTTGGGAGAGAAGTATTTTCATTCTCATTGGTTTCCATGAATTGTTTAAGTTCTTCTTTGATTTCCTGGTTGACCTAAACATTCTTTTTTTTTTTTTTTTTAATTTTTTAATTTATTTGACAGAGAGAGATCACAAGTAGGCAGAGAGAGGGAGAAGAAGACTCCCCGCTGAGCAGAGAGCCTGATGCTGGCCTGGATCCCAGGCCCCTCGGATCTTGACCTGAGCCAAAGACAGAGGTTTAACCCATTGAGCCACCCAGGTGCTCTGACCCAAACATTCTTGAGCAAGATGGTCTTTAGCTTCCAAGAGTTTGAATTTCTTTTAATCTTTTTCTTGTGATTGAGTTCCAGTTTCAAAGCACTGTGGTCTGAGAATATGCAGGGTATAATCTCAACCTTTTGGTATCAATTGAAACCTGATTTGTGACCCAGTATGTGGTTTATTCTGGAGAAAGTTCCACATGTGCTCAAGAAGAATGAGTATTCTGTTTTAGGATGGAATGGTCTGTATATATCTATGAGGTCCATCTGGTACAGTGTGTCATTCAAAGCTCTTCTTTCTTTGTTGATTTTATGTTTAGATGATCTGTCTATTGCTGTGAGTGGAATTTGAGGTCTTGTACTATTAATGTATTATTATCAATATGTCTATTTTGGTTAACAGTTGGCTTATGTAGTTGGCTGCTCCCATGTTGGGGGCATAGATATTTACAATTGTTAGATCTTCTTGTTGGACAGACCCTTTAAGAATGATATAGTGTCCTTCTGTATCTCTAACTACAGTCTTTAGCTTAAAATCTAATTTGCCTGATATGAGAATTGCTATGCCAGCTTTCTTTTAAGGTCCATTGTCATAAAAGATGGTTCTCCATCCCTTCACTTTCAGTCTGGATGTATCTTTAGGTTCAAAATAAGTCTCGGGGCGCCTGGGGGCTCAGTGGGTTAAAGCCTCTGCCTTCGGCTCAGGTCATGATCCCAGGGTCCTGGGATCGAGCCCTGCATCAGGCTCTCTGCTCCATGGAGAGCCTGCTTCCTCCTCTTTCTCTGCCTACTTGTGATCTCTGTCTGCCAAATAAATAAATAAAATCTTAAAAAAAAAAATAAGTCTCTTGTAGATAGCACATGGATGGGTCCTGTTTTTTTTCTAATCCAATATGCAACCCTGTGTCATTTCATGCCATTTCATAGGCCATTCATGTTGAGAGTGATTATTGAAAGATATGATTTTATTGTTGTCATGTTGTCCGTGAAGTCCTTGTTTCTATAGATTGTCTCTAAATTTCTGTTCTATATCACTCTTGAGGTCTTTCTACTTCTATAGAACCTCCTTCAATATTTCTTGCCGGGACAACTTAGTGGTCACACATTCTTTCAGTTTTCACCAGTCTTGGAAGCTCTTTATCTCTCCCTCCATTCTAAATGACACCTTGTCTGATAAAGCATTCTTGGTTGCAAGTTCTCATTTAGTACCCTAAATATGTCTTGCCAGCTCTTTCTGGCTAGTTGGGTCTCTGTGGAAAGGTCTGATGTTATTCTGTTTTTCCTCCCTCTGTACATAAGGAATCTCTTTCCCCTAATGGCCCTTAAGATGGCTTCCTTGGTTTTAAGATTCGCAAGTTTTACTATTACATGCCCAGGCATTGGTCTATTCTCTTTGATCTTGGGAGGAGTCCTGCCTCTAGGACATGAATGCTTGTTTCATTCCCCAGATTAGGGAATTTCTCAGCTACAATTTGCTCAAATATATCTTCTAGTCCTCTTTCTCTCTCCACCCAACACCCCCACCAGGGATCCCAATAATTCTGACATTGGAATGTTTCTTGGCATCATTTATTTCTCTAATTCTGTTTTCATGGATTTTAAGCTATTTGTTCCAGGCCTCCTCCTGTTCCTTCTTTTCTATCAGTTTGTCTTCTAGATCACTAATTTGTTCTTCGCCTCATTTACCCTAGCTGTTAGAGTATCTGGATTAGGTTGGATCCCATAGATAGCATTTTTAAGTTCTGCCAGTCAGCTCTCATTTCTGTGCTTAGAGAATCTATGTTACCATTAATGGTTTTCTCCATCCTAGCTATTGTGTGCATAACTGTTACCCTGAGTCTGTTTCTGACATCTTGCTTATATCCATATCCATTATTTCTGTGGCAGAGGTCACAGTCTCTGAATTTTCCCCGTGTTAGGGGTTCCTCCTCTTAGTCATTCTGTTGAGGGGTGGTTGAGGGATGTACAGAGTCCAGATTATTGACCACCACCAAAGAAAGATCCACCTGTTTTATAGGGACCTTAGGGTTGTCAGTCTCTTGTTCTTCCAGCCTATCTTCTGGGAAACGGGCCTGCCACACTGTTATTCAGGCAACCCTGTTTGGACAGAGTTGCCCTGCCCCCTATTGGGGGAGGGGATTGGATTCAGTGAAAACCAATTTTGGGGGGGCTTTTGTTCTCTGGGGGCTTTCCCTGAGTCAGAGCAGAAGTGACCGTATCCAAACCTCTGTCTCAGAACAGAGAGATCACAGTCCTTTCTCCAGTGAGCCCTCCAGGCCACACTGCCTCTGTTTTTGTCTGTGCTGCTGAAAACCACAGCATCCTGGATTGTGCACCCCACATCAGCACTCCTAGCTGTTGCTCCCAGGTCCAGGCACGTTTCTGCCCTTTGTGTTTCTAAAACTACCAGCTGCCCCCAGTTCATAAGCATGACCCTGCAGCTCCAGGTTTCAGTCTGGGGGACTGCCCTAAAGTCCTTTCTCCACCGCTACCAATCTGCAAGTCTGTGCCCAGTCCCCAGCGTGGGAGGCTTTTGCGATTTATTGGTGCAGGATCCTGGAGTCTCCCTCCACTTTCTGTTTATCTTCCAATATCCACCTGCAGAATCATGACTCCCCACTTCATACCTTGAAACCAACAGTCGGAGATATTCTGTCTGTAGAGATCCAGATATATCTTCTTATATCTCAGGCTGATTTCTTGGGTGTTCAGAGTGGTCTGGAAATATCAAGCTCAATTTAGGGGACCGGTTGAAAGAGGGTCCTCTACTCCTCCACCATCTTTGCCCTCCCTTTGTACAAGAACTTTATCCTCTCCTGTATTTAACAGGGGCATATTTCTTATGTTTTGCCAGTTGAGTAAGTATATAATGATTCATTGTAATCATGAATTTTGCTTCTCTGATTAGTAATATTATTGTTTGGCTCTGAGTGTTTATTAACCGTATGTGTTTCCACTTCTATAAAATTCTGATTTATGGGGGCTCCTGGGTGGCTCAGTGGGTTAAAGCCTCTGCCTTTGGCTCAGGTCATGATCCCAGGGTCCTGGGATCGAGCCCCGCATCAGGCTCTCTGCTTGGCAGGGAGCCTGCTTCCTCCTCTCTCTCTACCTGCCTCTCTGCCTACTATCAAATAAATAAATAAAATCTTAAAAAAAAATTCTGATTTATGCTTTTGCCTGCTTCCCTTTGAGTTGTTTATTCATTTTCAACCCAGAAGGAAGTTATTTTTATGGGCAGCAAATATCTTTTCTCAGTTGGTGTCGTGTCTTTTCATTCTCTGTAAAGGGTCTTCTGATGTCTAGAAGTTCTTTATTTCAGTGGAGTCAAATTAATCAATATGTTCTTTACGGTGGTCTTTTTGTGTGCCATGTTTATGGAATTTTTTCCTAGCCCCAGATAAGAAAGATATTCATTTATATTATATTTAAAGGTCTTAAAATTTTTGCTTTTGAAATATAAGTTTTAACCATTCTGTAGCTTATTTTGGGATATTTTTGTTTGATTTATTTTTGGATTTTATTTTGGTGTGAAGTGAGGTAGTAAACAGTTTTTCTTTTTTCCTCTTGAGTATTTATTCTGTTATTAAATTGTTCCTCCATTCCCCTCTAATATAGTACCACTGTCACATATTTTGATATGTATTTGTGCAATTATTTTTTGGCTATTCTATTCTACTTCATTGATCAATTTTTCTATTCCTGCTTATATTTCATACCATTTCAATTACTGTAACTTTATTTTATTCATAGGAAAAGCCCTCCTTCCTTCTTCAGGAGTGTTTTGGATTCTTAGCCTTTACCTCCTTCATATAAGTTATAGCATTAGCTTGTCCAGTTTCACCAAAAATAAATATATAAAAGAATTGCTATTTTAACTGTGGTTGCATTCTATCTATAAATCAACTTATGGGACAACTGACATTTTTTTAATATTAAATATAACCATGAACATGGGATATGTTTCTATTTATTTAGTTTTTCCTTTATATCTTCTGGAAAATATTCCAATTTTCTATGGTCTGATCTTGCACATAGTTTTTAGGTTTATTCCCAGATACTTTATACTTTTTTTTGCTACTGTTGGTGGGTTTTCTAAAATTAATTTTTCTAATTATTTGTTCTTGTACCCAGAAATACAATTGACTTTTGCTTGTTTATCATATGTCCAGCCTCAATGAGCAGCCCTCATTATTTTAATATAATTTTTGTCAGATTTTCTGTTTTTTTTTTAAGATTTTATTTATTTATTTGTCAGAGAGAGAGAGAGCACAGGCAGACAGAGGCAAAGGGAGAAGCAGGCTCCCTGCTGAGGAAGGAGCCCGATGTGGGACTCGATCCCAGGACTTTGGGATCATGACCTGAGCCTAAGGCAGCCGCCTAACCAACTGAGCCACCCAGGCATCCCAGATTTTCTGTTTTTAAGTAAAAGAATCATATATAAAAATGATGGTTTTATTTTCTTCAGTAAAATGTGGAATGGAGTGGTGATAGTGGGTGCTTATTCTTCTTTTGAGATTATGCAGGGAACACTTCTTATGTTTCCATAATTAAAATGATTGTGGAGGTCAGAGTGGAAGATGGCAAAGTAGGAGGACCCTAAGCTTTCCTTGTCCCATGATACACCTAGATAACACTCACATCAGTGTAAATAACCCAAAAAATGACCCAAAGACTTACAGAACAAACTCCTCAACTAAAGGTAAAGAAGAGACCACATCAAAGAAGGTAGGAAGGGTGAAGACACAGTCTGAGAGTAAAACAGACCTTGGCCTACCACGGTGGGGAGGGAGCCGGTAGGGTGGAGAAGGTGGAAAAATAGACTTCTACATGGGGGAGCCCAAAAATAGGGAGGAAAAATCTCCATAACACTTGCCTTTGAAGGCAAAAGGAGCCGAATTTCAAAAATTATTACAACCAGTGGACTTAAACCTGGAATTTTAAAAATTGGCAAGCTTGGTTCTAGGAGAACCTTGGAGGGTATTCAGAAGTGGAGTCTCCACCCTGAACAAGACAGCATAAGAAACAGCCTGTGAAGATATGGCATAGAATCAGCAGTTTGAAAAACACTGGGGGAAGACAAGAGGTAGAGTGATTTGTTCATCTTAGATCATGGTTCTGAGAGACAGGGATCACAGGTGAGCCCTCCAGGAACAAAGGAGTTGGCAGGCACCATTTCCCTCCCCTGCAGGAACCAACCCACTTCTCCCAACCCATGCACTTTGTAGGACCTCAGTTCTGGCGGCTGTAGGGACAAGTATCATTTTGCAAGCAGACCACCACGTTTTGTTAAAATGTTCCCCACCTCTCCTGGCAACTGCCCACAATAGACAAAGAGAGCCTCTGCAGACAACTAGACCGAAGGAAAAAGAAGATAAGACTCAATAGCAGAGCCCACGCAACACACATAGGAGGCATTCTCTGAAGGGGACAGGAGACACAGCACTGCAGGGTACTACAGGACCTCTTCCTCATAAGGCTGTTATTGTCAAGAGCAAAAGAAGTAGCTGACTTCCCTAACACACAGACTCAGAGAGTTAGACAAAATGGGGAGACAGAGAAATATGTCCCAAATGAAAGAACCAGGACAAAACCACAGCAAGAGATCTAAGCAAAATGGATATAAGTAATATGTCTGATAGAGAATTTAAAGCAATGATCATAAAGATACTTACTGGACCTGAGATGAGTAAAGGACATCAGTGAGACCCTTGACACAACGATTAAAAAAAGAACAAAGCAGAAATCGAGAACACAATAAATGAAATTAAAAATACACTTGATAGAATAAATAGCAAGCTAGAGGAAGCAGAGGAACCAATTAACATCCCAGAAGGCAGAGTAATAGAAAGTAACCAAGCTGAGCAAAAGAGAGGAGAGAAAATTATGCAAATTAAGAATAGTCTTAGGGAACTCAATGACTCTATCATGCATAATAACATTTACAATATAGGGATTTCAGAAAAAGAAGAGCGAGAAAGGAGGGCAGAAAATTTATTTAAAGAAATAAGAGCTAAAAACTTCCCTAATCTATGGAAGGAAACAGATATCCAGATGCAGGAGGCAGAGATGCCCCAAAAATTCAACCCAAGACATATATTAATTAAAATGACCAAAAGTAGTGATAAAGAAAAAAATTTTGAAGTAGCAAAAGAAAAGAAGACAGTTACATACAAGGACAACCCCATAAGGCTATTAGCAGAAACCTGGCAAGCTGAAAGGGAGTGGCATGATATATTCAAAGTGCTAAAAGGGAAAAATCTGAAACCAAGAATCCTCTATCCAGCAAGGTTATCATTCAGAATAGAAGGAGAGAGAAAGAGTTTCTCAGGCAAACAAAACTAAAGGAGTTCATGACCACTAAATCAACCCCCCAAGAAATATCAAAGGGAACCCTTTGAATGGAAAGAAAAGACTGTAAGAATATGAAAAGTAAAAACACAATAGCAGTAAAAATAAGTATTTGTATAAAAATCAGTCAAGGGATTCATAAAAGAATGTAAAATATGACATCATATACCTAAAACATGGGGGAGAGGAGTAAGGAATGGGTCTAGTTAATATAGACTTCTCTATGTAGAAAATTAATATACAAACCTAATGGTGACAAATCAGAAACCCATAATACATATGCAAAGAATAAAGAGAAAGGAATCTAAGTTTATCACTAAAGTCAACAAGCCATGAACAAGAGCAAGAGGTGAAAGGATCAGAGAAAATCTAGAGAAACAACTAGAAAACAAGTAACAAAATGGCGATAAATATATATTTATCAGTAATCACTTTGAGTATAAATGGACTAAATGTTTCAATCAAAAGGTATAGAGCGACAAAGTGGATAAAAAAGCAAGACCCGGGGTGCCTGGGTGGCTCAGATGGTTGAGCATCTGCCTTCAGCTTGGGTCATGATCCCAGGGTCCTAAGATTGAGCCCAGTATCAGGCTCCCAGCTCAGTGGAGAATTTGCTTCTCCGTCACTCTCTGTCTCTCCTCCTGCTTGTGCTCTCTCTCACTCCCTCAAGTGAATAAATAAAAAATCTTAAAAAAAAAAGAAAAGCAAGACCCATCTATGTGCTGCTTACAAGAGACTCACTTCAGATCAAAAGTCACCCACAGGTCGAAAGTGAGGGGATGGAGAAATATTTATCATACAAATGGATGTCAAAAGAAAGCCAGGGTAGCAATACTTATACCAAACAAAATATACTTTAAAACAAAAACTGTAACAAGAGACAATGCTATGTAATAATAAAGGGGACAACCCAACAAGAGGATATAACAATTGTAAATATTTACGCACCAAACACAGGAACACCCAAATACATAAAATAGTTAATAACAAACATAAAGGAGATAATTGATAGTAATACAATACTAGTAGGGGACTTTAATGCCCCACTTACATTGATGGACAGATTATCTGAACAGAAAATCAACCAGGAAACAGTGGCTTTAAATGACACAGGGGACCAGATGGAGTTAACAGACATATTCAGAACATTCTATCCTAAAACAGCAGAATAGACATTCTTTTCAAGTGTACATGAAACATTCTCCAGAATAGATCACATATTAGGCCACAAAACAAGTCTCAACAAATTCAAAGAAATCAAAGTTCTACCATGCATCTTTTCTGACCACAACACTCTGAAAATAGAAATCAACCACAATAAAGAGCCTGGAAAGAGCACAAAAAAATAGAGGTTAAATAACATGCTACTAAAAAAAACAATGAATAGGTCAACTAAGAAATCAAAGAAGAAACCAAAAATTACATGGAAATAAATGAAAATGAAAAAACGATGGTCCAAAATCTTTGGGATGCAGCAAAAGTGGTTCTAAGAGGGGAAGTTTATAGCAATGCAGACCTACCTCAAGAAGCAAAAAAAAAAAAAAAATCTCAAATAAACAACCTAAGCTTACACTACACCAACAGGAGCTGGAAAGGAATAAACAAAATTCAAACCCAGGAAAAGGAAAAAGATAACAAAGATTAGAGCAGAAATAAATTATATAGAAATGGGGGGAAAAAAAAAAAAACCACATTGAACAGATCACTGAAGCCAGGAGCTGGTTCTTGAAATGAACAACCAAATTTATAAACCTCTGGCCAGTCTCATAGAAAGAGAGAGAGAGAAGGACCCAATAAAATCACTAATGAAAGAGGAGAAATAATAACCAACACCACAAAAATATGAACAATTACATAGAATATTATGAAAACCTATATGCCAACACATTAGACAACTCAGAAGAAATAAATTCCTAGAAACATTAAGTAGAAAGAAATAGAAAATTTAAACAGACAAATTACTAAAAATGAAGTGGAATCAGTAATCAAAAAACTCCCAACAACAAATGTCCAGGACCAGACAGCTTCACAGGCAAATTCTATCAATCGTTTAAGGAAGAGTTAATACCAGTTCTTCTCAAACTATTCCAAAAAATAGAGGAGGAGTAAAAACTTCCAAATGTGTTCTAAGAGGCCTGAATAACCCTGATACCAAGACCAGATAAGGACACCACAGTAAAAGAACTACAGGCCAGTATCTCTCATGAATATAGATGCAAAAATCCTTAACAAAATATTAGCAAACCTATTCCAACAATACATTTAAAAAATCATAGACCACGATCAAGTGAGATTTATTCCTGGGATACAAGGGTGGTTCAATATTCACAAATCAATGTGATAGGTGGCATCAATAAGAGAAAGGATAAAAGCCCATATGATCATTTCAACAGATGCAGAAAAAGTATTCAACAAAATATAATATCTATTCATGATACTTTGCAAAGTAGGTCTAGAGGGAACATACCTCAACATAATAAAGGCCTTATATGAATAACCCACAGTCAACATCATCTTCAAGGTTGAAAGTTGAGAGCTTTTCCCCTAAGGTCAGGAACAAGACAAAGATGTCCATTCTCATCATTTTTATTCCACAGAGTGCTGGAAGTCCTCGCCACAGCAATCAGACAACATAAAGAAACAAAAGGCATCCACATTGGTAAGGAAGAAGTCAAACTCTTACTATTTGCAAATGACATGGCTCTATATATAGAAAACCCTAAAGACACCACCAAAAATCCACCAAAACTGATAAGTGAATTCTGTAAAGTCATAGGATACAAAATCAGTGTGCAAAAATCTGTGGCATTTCTATATACTAATAATGAAGCAGTAGAAAGTGAAATTAAGAAAACAGTCCCATTTATAATTGCATCAAAACAAATAAAAGATCTAGGAATAAACTCAACCAAAGAGGTAAAAGACCTGTACCATGAAAACTATAAAGCACTGATGAAAGAAATTCAAGATGACATAAAGAAATGGAAGCAGTTCCACGCTCATGGATTAGAAGAACAAATATTGTTAAAATGTCTATACTACCCAAACCAATCTATACGTTTAGTGCAAACCCTATCAAAACTCAATAGCATTTTTCACAGAGCTAGAACATACAATCCTAAAATTTGTATGGAACCACGAAAGACCTTGAGTGGCCAAAGAAATCTTGAAAAAGAAAAATAAACTTTACTTATCACCATTCCAGATTTCAAGTTGCATTACACAGTCGTAGTAATTAAAATAGTATGATACTGGTATAAAAATACATGAAAAAAATCAATGGAATAGAAAGCCCAGAAAAACCTACAATCATATGCTCAATTAATCTTCAACAAAGAAGGAATGAATCTACAATGGGAAAAAGACAGGCCCTTCAACAAATGGTGTTGGGAAAACAGAAAGCCGCATGCAAAAGAACAAGACTGGACCACTTTCTTTAACCATACAGAAAAATAAACTCAAAATGGATTAAAGATCTAACTGTAAGATGTGAGACCATAATAATCCCTGAAGAGAGCACGGGCAGTATTTTCTCTGACACTGGCCAAAGCAACATTTTTCTAGATATGTCTCCTAAGACAAAGGAAATAACAGCAAAAATGAACTATTTGGACTACATCAAAATGAAAAGTACCTGTACAGTGAAGGAAACAATCAACAAAACTAAAAGCTGTCTATGGAATGGGAGAAGATATTTGCAAATAAGATATCAGAAAAAGGATTAGTATCAAAAATAGGTAAAGAATTTATAGAACTCAACACCCGGAGAACAAATAATCCAACTTAAAATGGGCAGAAGACATGAACAGATATTTTTCTAAAGAAGACATATAGATGGCTACCAGACACGTGAAAAGACATTCATCATAATTCATCATCAGGGAAATGCAAATCAAAACTACAATGAGATACCACCTCACATCTGTCAGAATGCCTCAGATCTAGAACATAAGAACAGCAGGTGTTGGTGAGATGTGGAGAAAAAGGGAACACTTATGCATTGTTGGTGGGAATGCAAATACATGCAGCCACTCCGGAAAACAGTAAGCGCCTCAAAAAGTTAAAAATAGCATTACCCTATGACCCAGCAGTGGCACTGCTAAGCATTTACTCGAAGAATTTAAAAAACCCAATTCAAAGGGATACTTGCGCCCCTATATTTATAGCTGTGTTATTTATAATAGCTAAAACATGGGAGTAACCCAAGTGTCCATTGATAGATGAGTGGATAAAGAAGTGGTTTTATATATATGTGTGTGTGTGTGTTTGTATATACACATATGTATACATACACACACACATATATATAAAATGGAGTATTACTCATCCATTAAAAAAATGAAATCTTGTCATTTACATAATGGCAAATGGATGGAGCTAGAGAGTATAATGCTGAGTGAAATGGGTCAGTCAGAGAAAGACAAATGCTATATGATTTCACTCATATGTGGAAATTACGAAACAAAAGAAACAAGTAAAGGGGAAAAAAAGAGACAGACAAACCAGAAAACATACTGTTAACTATAGAGAACACACATGGTTATCAGAGCAGCGGTGGTGGGGGGATGGGTAAATCTGTGATGGGGATTAAGGAGGGCATTTGTTGTGATGAAAATAAACAAACAAATAGATAAAATGTTTGTGGTAGGGTTGGATTCTTTGGTCTTTTGTTTCTGTTTTTTGTTTACCTTAATTAGGTTAAGGGTATTGTCTTCTATTCCTATTTTTCCTTGAGTGTTTGTTTAATGAATGAGTATGGAATTTTGTTTTCTTAATGTAAAGAGATGATCAAATGGTTTTCTCCTTCCTTGCATGTTTCATATTTCTTCTTTTCTTTCATATTTTCCATCTCTTTGTATGTGTTACATTTAGTGTAACTTCCTCAAAGCCACCTTTCAGTTCATGAATTCCTTTTAGCTTTCTAATTTGATATTTAACCTAGCCATGACTTAATTTATTTTTAATTTCTAAAAGTTATATCTTGTTTTTCCAAATCTGGTCAGTCATTGTTATGCAGTCTTGCAATTTACTATTTGGGGGATGACATTTTTGTCTCGAAACACTACATATCATGGCATTCTATAATATGTATTTGGTCTTTCCAGTACATAAAACCCTCAGAGGGTCTCAATATGTTTGTTGTTTGTTTGGTTTTTTCTTATTCTTATTCATCATTTTAAAAATGTCTAGGTAGGGAGAAATAAAAAGAACCATGGTAGCTACTGCAAGTAGAAGGAATTTAATAAAAGAAATTTGTTATACAAGTGGGATGGCCTGGAAGTTTGAAAGAGGAAGGTAATATTACCTAGAGATTCAGAAGTCAGTCTTTCTCTTGAGGCTGGAGGAGGAAAAGGTTTGGTTTGTGTTTTTTTTTCCTTAAGAGATTTTATTTATTTATTTGACACACAGAGATCACAAGTAGGCAGAGAGGCAGGCAGAGATAGAGGGGGAAGCAGGCTCCCTGTTGAGCAGAGAGCCTGATACAGGATACAGGGTTCGATCCCAGGACCCTGAGATCATGACCTGAGCCAAAGGCAGAGGCTTTAACCCACTGAGCCACCCAAGTATCCCTGGAGGAGGAAAAGGTTAAGTGGTTCATGCAGTCCCCAGGAGAACAGTGACGCTGATGCTACATCAACCCCAGTTACTAATTGCTGTCATACTCCTTAGGAAGCCCACAGCCTACACTTTGCTGCCAGAGCCTAGGAGCCACAGTCCCTTTGAAATTGCCAAATTTGCCGCTCATGCTTTGGGGTCCAAAGGTTCCCCACCACCTATCCAACTGTGTGGCTATTCCAGCAGCCTGCCATGATCTGCGGGTGCATGTCGGAACCTAAACCGAGAGAGAAAAGTGGTGTCTCTCCACCTCCCCCAGGCATCTCTGTTTTCTTCTTTTAATAGAAGGTAGTCCACTGGGGCACCTGGGTGGTTCAGTGGGTTAAAGCTTCTGCCTTCAGCTCGGGTCATGATCTCGGGGTCCTGGGATTGAGCCCCACATCGGGCTCTCTGCTCAGTAGGGAGCCTGCTTCCTCCCCTCTCTCTGCCTGCCTCTGCCCACTTGTCATCTCGCTCTCTGTCAAATAAATGGATAAAAAATTAAAAAAAAAAAAAAAAAAGAAGGTAGCCCGCTGACAAGGGCATTTCGGAAACGTAATTTTCAGGCTCACAGCCCCTTGCAACACAGTGGATATCAAGGAAGTGTGAAAATGTCGCTGAATGCTAACAGACTGAAAGCCAATATTGTTTCCTTGCATGATCTGGGATTGGGAGTTAAATCGTGGTTGATTTAATCTGGAGAAAACCTCTGGGCTTACCTTAGGTTGCTTTCCTTCAAAAATGGCCCCTTGTGACAGACAATTCAGAAATAGTCATTTGTTTTCAGGCAATCTCTCTCAGATATGTTATAAGGAAACTACTTTGTACAACTCCAGAGGGTACCATTTACACAGAAGGCAATGTGAGTGATGCCCTTTGGAGCTCCTTATCCTGGTGACCTTACAGCTTCCCTCTCTCCCGAGTTGTTTGTTTGTTTGTTTGTTTGTTTGTTTACATCGCTTCTCGGCCTTTTGGCTAAGATCAAGTGTTTGTTTGTTTGTTTGTTTGTTTGTTTATGGCCAGTCTGTTCAGAGGTGTGGCAATTCTTTAACAATTCTTTCTTTTCTTTAGCAGGACCTAACTAGTCTGCCTTATTGCCCTAACTGGAGTTCTCCATGTACTACTTTTATAAAAACAATAGGGCGAGGCATCTTGGCCCTGCTCCCTTCAGAAAAGGAGAAAAAATGGTAGAAAAGGAGAAAAAAAGGAGAAAAAAGGCTCCAATTGGGAGCTGGGAGTTCTGTCAGCTAGTAGAATTTGACCTACTAACCGGAGAGATGTAGAGCTCTTAGCTTGTCCTAAGAGTTGGGGCAAACCCTAAACCAGCCAGAAACCCAACTCTTTGGGTTTTATGGGATACGGATTCCCCAAAAGCACAGAGCGTAATGGACTGAAGACTAATGCTTCCCAGCATGTATAACTTATTAGAGGCTATACTACTACTACACTGGTCTATAGTGAAATGGTTAAACTGTAAATGTCAAATAAGACCAGCCCAGTGAAATTGAATACAGGCTTAGTTCTTCAGAATTAACGGACTCAAGATGACACCTGTGAGGACTACATGACAGAAGCTGTAGGAAACGGAAAGACAGTCTGGTTGCTACTCAGGAACTCCAGAGAAAATGGAGGCGCTGAGCAGGGTGAACAACCTCTTGTGTGGAGGTCAGATATCCTGCTTGGTTTAAATTAATGAGACAAACTTCAAGGGGTCCACCATTAATTATTCCAGAGTCGTAAAAGTTCCAAAGAACTTAACATTTTTAACATTAATGTTTTAAAAACTATAAAATGAGGTGTTGTCCCATGCAATCTTTCCATGTGTCCAACTCTAATTTTCTTTATGTGTTTTCATGTGCTTAGTGTCTGATTCTATGTTATCTTTTTGTATTTATCTTCACATTTCTTAATATTAGTTTGGGATGCTGTGTCTCCATCTTGCTTTGTCTATATCACTTTTCCCCCCTCTCTGTTCTTTCTTAATCTCCTTTCTGCTTTTATAGCCAATAATATAACTGACACATTTGAGTATTACATATTGTATTTACTGAATAGCTTTAAGTTCTAAATGTGAAACAGATGAATAGATTATTTCATCTTTCCCCACTTAAATAAAATAACTTCATTTCATTTTACTTTGTAATATAATTTCATTATATTATTTTATAATGTAATTTCATTTATTTTTATAAAATAAACTTCATTTAAAATCAGGGGGCCACACCTGATTTTTCTCCTAGTAACAAAATAGGAAAAAAGATTCCTCTTTCCTGGAATCAGGAAACATTCCTAACTTGGGAGCTTCGTTAGAAATTGTATAGATAGGGCACCTGGGTGGCTCAGTGGGTTAAAGCCTCTGCCTTTGGTTCAGGTCATGATCCCAGGGTCCTGGGATCAAGCCCCGCATCAGGTTCTCTGCTCAGCAGGGAGCCTGTTTCCCCCTCTCTCTCTGCCTGCCTCTCTACCTGCTTGTGATCTCTGTCAAATAAATAAATAAAATCTTTAAAAAAAAAAAAGAAAAAAGAAATGGTATAGATAAGTTTCATGAACACCAAGTAGAAAAATATGGCAGATTAATTATTGGTCTACTCTTTCCACTCCAATTTTTTTTTAATGGAACATCTTTCCATTTATTTAGATCTCTTTTAATTTCTTTTTTTAAAATTTTTAAATTTTTTATAAACATATAATGTATTTTTATCCCCAGGGGTACATGTCTGTGAATCGCCAGGTTTACACACTTCACAGCACTAACCATAGCACATACCCTCCCCAATGTCCATTACCCTATTCCCCTTTCCTGACCCGCCTCCCCCCAACAACCCTCAGTTTGTTTTGTGAGATTAAGAGTCACTTATGGTTTGTCTCCCTCCCAATCCCATCTTGTTTCTTTTCTTCTTTTCCTACCCCTCAACTCCCCATGTTGCATCTCCACTTCCCCATATGAGGGAGATCATTCTTTCTCCGATTGACTTATTTCACTAAGCATGATACCCTCTAGTTCCATCTACATCGTTGCAAATGGCAAGATTTCATTTCTTTTGATGGCTGCATAGTATTCCATTGTGTATATATACCACATCTTCTTTATCCATTCATCTGTTGATGGACATCTAGGTTCTTTCCATAGTTTGGCTATTATAGACATTGCTGCTATAAACATTTGGGTGCACGTGCCCCTTCGGATCACTATGTTTGTACCTTTAGGGTAAATACCCAGTAGTGCAACTGCTGGGTCATAGGGTAGCTCTATTTTCAACTTCTGAGGAACCTCCATGCTGTTTTCCAGAGTGGTTGCACCAGCTTGCATTTCCACCAACAGTGTAGGAGTGTTCCCCTTTCTCCACATCCTCGCCAGCATCTGTCATTTCCTGATTTGTTAATTTTAGCCATTCTGACTGGTGTGAGGTGATATCTCATTGTGGTTTTGATTTGTATTTCCCTGATGCCGAGTGATGTGGAGCACTTTTTCATGTGTCTGTTGGCCATCTGGACGTCTTCTTTGCAGAGATGTCTGTTCATGTCCTCTGCCCATTTCTTGATTGGATTATTTGTTCTTTGGCTGTTGAGTTTGCTAAGTTCTTTATAGATTTTGGACACTAGCCCTTTATCTGATATGTCGTTTGCAAATATCTTCTACCATTCTGTCAGTTGTCTTTTGGTTTTGTTAACTGTTTCCTTTGCTGTGCAAAAGCTTTTGATCTTGATGAAATCCCAATAGTTCTGTCTGTTTTTGTGCCAATACCATACTGTCTTGATGATGACAGCTTTGTAATAGAGCTTGAAGTCGGGAATTGTGATGCCACCAACTTTGGCTTTCTTTTTCAATATTCCTTTGGCTATTCGAGGTCTTTTCTGGTTCCATATTAAGATTATTTGTTCCATTTCTTTGAAAAAAATGGGTGGGATTTTGATAGGGATTGCATTAAACATGTAGATTGCTTTAGGTAGCATAGACATTTTCACAATATTTGTTCTTCCAACCCAGGAGCATGGAACATTTTTCCATTTCTTTGTGTCTTCCTCCATTTCTTTCATGAGTACTTTATAGTTTTCTGAGTATAGATTTTTAGCCTCTTTGGTTAGGTTTATTCCTAGGTATCTTATAGTTTTGGGTGCAGTTGTAAATGGGATTGACTCCTTAATTTCTCTTTCTTCTGTCTTGTTGTTGGTGTAGAGAAATGCAACTGGTTTCTGTGCATTGATTTTATATCCTGACACTTTACTAAATTCCTGTACAAGTTCTAGCAGTTTTGGAATGGAGTCTTTTGGGTTTTCCACATAAAGTATCATATCATCTGCAAAGAGTGAGAGTTTGACTTCTTCTTTGCTGATTTGGATGCCTTTAGTTTCTTTTTGTTGTCTGATTGCTGAGGCTAGGACTTCTAGTACTATGTTGAATAGCAATGGTGATAATGGACATTCCTGCCATGTTCCTGACCTTAGCGGAAAAGCTTTCAGTTTTTCTCCATTGAGAATGATATTTGCGGTGGGTTTTTCATAGATGGCTTTGATAATATTGAGGTATGTGCCCTCTATCCCAACACTTTGAAGAGTTTTGATCAGGAATGGGATGCTGTACTTTGTCAAATGCTTTTTCAGCATCTATTGAGAGTATCATATGGTTCTTGTTCTTTCTTTTATTAATGTGTTGATTCACATTGATTGATTTGTGGATGTTGAACCAACCTTTCAGCCCTGGAATAAATCCCACTTGGTCATAGTGAATAATTCTTTTAATGTACTGTTGAATCCTATTGGCTAGTATTTTGGTGAGAATTTTCGCATCTGTGTTCATCAAGGATATTGGTCAGTAATTCTCTTTTTTGAGGGTATCCTTGTCTGGTTTTGGGATCAAGATGATGCTGGCCTCATAAAATGAGTTTGGAAGTTTTCCTTCCATTTCTATTTTTTGGAACAGTTTCAGGAGAATAGGAATTAATTCTTCTTTAAATGTTTGGTAGAATTCCCCTGCCACCCCAATTTTTTTAAAACCTGGATTTAATTCGGCCCTAGCCCAGGCATTAATTTGAAGAGGGGAGGAGGAGGTAGAGACCCGAGATTTCACAGCTAAAATGCCAGACACCCAGCCTTTAAACCACATGCCTCTATCAAGAGAAGGGTGTTAGAAGGGAACAGCTACAGTTTTCTGGAAAGATCAGATCTATGAATTTAGTGAGTATCAGAGGCCCAGCTATGGCCTCTGAGCCAAACATACGCTTGTGGATGGGTTGAAAACAGAAGACTGTGGAGAAAGCCCTTCAGTAGATAATCACTGCCCTCTCTCCCCTCTCTCTGCCCAGGAAATAGGGATAGCACTTCCGCAGGACAATGTCATTCTGAATTCCAGAGACAGTTTTGAGGCTTCTCCACCTCTGCTTTAGTTCTTAATTAGAATAGATGAAACTTAGAAACCACTTGATCCAATTCTCTCATGTACAGATAAAAAGTACTGATAATGTGGGGTGCCCGGCTGGCTCAGTTGGTAGAACAAGAGACTCTTGATCTCAGAGTTGTAAGTTGGAGTCCCATGTTGGATATAGAGATTATTTTAAAAATAAAATCTTTAAAGAATATATACTGATGATAAAAGGATTCATTCAAAGCCAAGGAAATAAGGGCAGGGCCAAGAAGAGAACCTCACTGTTTACGCTAGATGCTATTTCAAACTTCATGATGCCCTGCAGAGATTAGATATACAGGAATAGATAAGAATTTTTATTAAAAGCCATATTGGAAAAAGTTATATAAATCTTTAAGGAAACATAGCTGTAAATTACTACCGTCCACTGATTAATAGGTCAACTAGCTACCTGGAAAACAGAGTCAAATGAAAGGATTATCCAGGAGGCACCTAAAGAATCAGTCTTAAGGGGCACTAACAAGATGGCACTCCTGTGTGAATTAGAAAGATGTATCCCGTGGGCAGATGCAGCCTTCTGCCACTGGACCTTTGAGAGAATATCGACACCCCTTTTTTCAGATGAGTGCAGTTAGTGCCCCATGCACAGTATGGCAAGAGTAGGACGGATTTCAGTCAGTACTTACCTCCTCGGCTAATTACCAGAAATCCTCCCTTGGAGATTCCTATGTGTTGTCGGGAAGAATGCTGTGACAAGTGCTTGGAGTGGGTTTGAGACAGCCAAGTGACAGTAAATATCACTAACCTGCCTCCTTACTACAGTGACTCTGGTTAAAAGAGTGGGCAACAAGCAACGTCCACAATGGCCAAACTATGGAAAGAGCCTAGATTTCCATCAACAGATGAATAGATAAAGAAGATGAGGTGTGCGCGTGCGTGCGCGCATGCGCGCACACACACACAGACACAGGAATATTATACAGCCATCAAAACCCCCAAATCTTGCCATTTACAACAATGTGGATGGAACTAGAGGGCATTATGCTAAGCAAAATAAGTCAATCAGAGAAAGACAATTGTCATATGATCTCACTGATGTGAGGAATTTGAGAAACAAGACAGAAGATCATAGGGGAGGGAGGGAAAAATGAAATAAGACAAAACCAGAAAGGGAGACAAACCATAAGAGACTTTTAGTCTCAGGAAGCAAACTGAGGGTTGCTGGAGTGGAGGGAGGTGGGAGGGATGGGAGTGGCTGGGTGATGGCATTGGGAGGGGATGTGCTATGGTGAACCCTGATGAATCACAGACCTGTAACCCTGAAACAAATAATACATTATATGTTAATTTTCAAAAAGAAAGAAAAAGAAAAAATAAATAAAAATGGAATTCTCTCCCTTTAAAAAAAAAAAGTGGGCTACAAAGTTGGAGGTCAGGCTATAGAGGTCAGGCTGCCAGCCTCCCTGGAGGTCCTTCTGTGTCTCTGCTAGCCCCACCCCTCAGGGGCCTTGTGTTGTGGGAATGGTTGTAAGTTAGAGCACAATTTTTATTTTTAGATTTTATTTATCTATTTGACAGACAGAGAACACAAGTAGGCAGAGAGGCGGGCAGAGAGAGAGAGAGAGGAGGAAGCAGGCTCCCCACAGAGCAGAGAGCCCAATGTGGGGCTCGATCCCAGGACCCTGGGATCATGACCTGAGCTGAAGGCAGAGGCTTTAACCCACTGAGCCACCCAGGTGCCCCATAGAGCACAAATTTTTAAGAGTTAATTCTGTAATTCCCCTGGAAGTAGCATGAAATGTCAGAGGTCAAAGAGCATTCTGGAGGTGGAATTTCCATGTCCATTTCCATTTCTTCATTTTCTACAGACAAGGTAGAGCATGGACTTTGCAGTCAACTGACAAATTTGAACCTTGGTTCTGTCTTAGCGATGCGAGAACTTCAGACAAATTCCTTTAAAACTGCTGAGATTCCTCTTCTGTAAAATGGACTTTTTAAAGAGGATTAAAGCAGACAACCCCTATCAAATATGTGGCAAAGGTAGGTAGTGTACAATCAGTCTGGCAAAAAAAAAAAAAAAAAAAGAGGGGAATGGGTCGTCCTCTCTACTTCCCCTCATTCCACTCGCAGACAATCTGGGGCTGGCAGCCCACTGCACACTCTCTGTGTCGCAAGCAAACCCTCGGCTGTCAGGGCCCGAGAACCTGGGTACCAGAGTAACTGCCTAGACAGGAAAGGAAGTTTGATTTGTCCTTTGGGTACCGCAATTCCCCTAATTTCTACCTTTCTTGCTAAAATGAAACCCTGGAAAAGTTCCACCTGTTTATGGCTGTCCTTATAGACCACAGAGTGCTCCTACTTATTTATGATTATGACTGAGTGTTGGCGTCAGAGAGATCTGGGTTTGAATCCTGGCTCTATTTTTGACTTTTTAAAAAAAAAAATAACTATTTGTTAAATCCTGGGCAAAGGTCACCCCTCCCCCCCGTTTTCCTCAGCTATAAAATTGGGATATTCATTATCTCATAAATTTCAAGTAAGATAATTTCCTGCCATTTAAGAAGAATCAACTGATTTTGTAGTCATTGCTATGAGGGGATCAGCTAGGTCAGGTGTCCCTGAGCTGCTCTTAAGGAGCCCTCCCACAAGTGGAAGAAGCATGGGGCAGGGCCTGGCAGTCCCTGGGCCAGGACACAGGCAGGCAAGGCATGGGTTGGTGACGGGGATCAGGAATGCTGGACTGCAGAGTACTGTGTGTGCGCACGGAGCTTGGCATCAATAATGTGAGCTTTCCCAGAACTGACGATTCTCAGGTTGGGGGGTTTGTAAATGGATGCAAAACATGGTTATCAAACACCTTGCCATGAACAGAAACACTGAAGTATGGCTGAGAAACGGAATTGGGATAATACAAAAGAAACACAACTCACGCGTTGACAACCCTTACCGCGTCCACTTGGAATTTAGGATGGGAAGGACTTTCTGGTCACACCCATGCCACCCTCCCAGGACTTTTTAAGAAGTCAGCGGTACGTAACACATGGGACACATACAACAGCTCTCGTGGTCGGGGGCTATAAAGCTTCTTTCCGATGGTCCAGAGAGCAAGACCTAGCACAAGGATGAAGAAATAGAACTATTAAAATGTCATGACTTTGAGGTCAAGCATCTTGGCTGCCACTCTTTCTCCTACAGGGATGACAGTAGGTGCTCAATAAACGAACACATCGGCAGGAACGGAATTAAGGAATTGGTAGGATGATCAAAAGACCCTAGATGCTCCCACCTCAGTCCCCTCTCAATTGGCAAAGCTCAAATAAGGGCTCACCCATTGTCCTACGAAACCCTCAAAGCACCTCTATAGTCTGGATGCCCAACCACCCAGTGCCCACTAGGGGTGTTGGAGTTAAGGGAGATGTGTTTCCTTCACGGTTATCACAAGCCATTACTCCTTCCCTTCCAAGACCGGAGTCGTAGGCACTGAAAATTAGGCCACCCCAAGCCCTCCGCTCTCACAGCTGGGGAGAGGCAAGGTCTCCCTTTGCCGCCCCACCGCGCCGGGGCACGGGAAGATGGGGGGAATCGATTAATAAGCAAACCCGGCTGTTCACTCTCCCGCCGGCGCGGCTGCGGCTAAGCTGACAGCGAGACACTTCGGGAGGGCGGGAGGGAGGAGGCGTGGTGGCCCCCGCCCGGCGTGACCGGACGCGTGCCCCGCACCGTGTCCCCGGCCGGCGCGGGTGCGTCTCCGGCGGGTGCCCGGCGCGGTGGCCCCGGGCTGCGGGCCGGCGTGGCTGCGGCGCGGCCTCGGCGGGGTGGCCCGTGTGCCCGGGCGGCGCGGGCGCGGCCGGCGCTCCTGCAGAGGGAGCTGTGCGCCCGGCCCGGCGCACGCACGGCGCCGCCCGCTCCCTCTTGCCGCCGCAGCCGCCGCTGGGCCCGCCCGCCGGGGAGGGGCTCCCGGCCTCGCCGGCAGTTGCTTCCTGCTTCCAGCACGTCCTCGCCGCCTCGCCGCCGGTCCGGTCGTGGGAGCCCTGGCCGAGAGCCGCCCGCCGCCGCCGCCGCCGCCCGCTCGGCCCCTGCCAGCGTCCCAGCCTCGCCCCGCGGCCAGCCCCGTCCGCTCGCGCCCGCAGCCCGCGCCCCCACGCTGCCCCCCGCCCGCCCCTGGCCATGCTGTCCTTCCAGTACCCCGACGTGTACCGCGACGAGACCGCCGTGAGTACCCCAGCCCGCGCCCGCCGGGCTGCCCGCCGCGGGGGCCGCGTCTGCCGCCGCCCGCTGTGCTCTCCCCGCAGCCCCTCGCCCCCTGCGTCCCTCCCCTCCCCCTCGGCCTTTGTTTGCGAGAAACGGGCCGGGGGCGCCCGGCTCCTCCCGAGCCGCGGGGGCCCTGGTGGCCGTCCTTGGCCGCCTGGTGGCGGCGGAGCCTGGGGTCAGCCGCCGTTTGGCCGCCTCCGAAAATCAGTGGGGTCAAGGGCAGACGCCCAGGTAGAAATGGGCGTTTTACGGGATTGGGAAGACGGAACGTGTCCCCGCTTTTTGACTGGAGGAGGCTCTTGCTTGAATATGGTAGGAGAAAGTGTGCATGTGTGTGGATGGTGTAAAATTTAAAACAAAAGCAAACTTTTTGAACTTCCAGACTTAAAATCCTTAAGAGTTGAAGTTCATTCATTCGATTTTAAAACGTGTATTGAGTGCCCTGCCCCAGGCCGCCGGGGACGCAGAGACGACACAGTAATGGGAAGGATGGAGTAGTGACCCCACAGGGTTGCAGTGTTGATCCAAGTTTTCCTAAACAAGAAAAGGAGTTAATGGGGGTGAGAAGAGGCCTTTAGAAGGGAGAGGGGATGGCCTTTTTCAGAATGAGTTTGTTTTGCTTAGTGGAGGGGTTAGCCGTCATTTACATAAGCTGTAGATTATCTCAGGGTAACTGTTGAGATCTTGTGGGTGGAAATCTGGGCAAACACCCTTTTTGTGTAAAAATTAATTTGGCATCTTAGGAACTGGAGTGAATCCAGACCTCGTGGGCATGATTCTCTTAGGAATAGCCAAATTTCTCAGATAACTTAAAATAGAATCAGAATAAAAAAAAATTGTATATATACATCCAGTTTTTTTCTGCTTACTCTGACCTGATTTATGCCAAAAAGTCTGTACTTCAAAGCACATTTCCTTTGGGTTAAAAGGTACTGAGACTTTAAAGGACATATTGTTTCAAATTAAGACTTCCAAGTGGCACTGTGCATTCATGGTTTCTTTGACCAGTGGCCATCTGGTAACCATGTTTTCTCAATCTATTCAGCTGCTTGATTATTAAATTTACTCTAACGGCCCAAAAAGCTGTATTCCTGTGTTTCCTTTGTGTATGAGAGTAAAGTGATCCTGCCTAGAATGGAAAAGAGGAAAAGACCCAAGTGCTAGTTCTGGTTTTGCAGCTCACTAGCTGGATGCCTTTGGGGAGATCACTTACCTGTTATAGGCATTCTTTCTCATATATGAAATATCAGTGCTGGCTTGGCTAGCCACAGGGCTTAGGACTTAATGTTCGCAGTAAGAAGATCGTCATTCATTTATTCACATGACAGTCTAGCCCCGCAGTGTGCCAGACTTCAATAATCAGAAGACATGTGAATATCTCATTTTGGTTCTTTGGGATCTTTGAGTTTTCAGGGTAGATAAAAATATAAAGAACTATCTACTGTGTGGCTTGATAAGTGTCGTTTGGGATTTGTTTTGTTTTTAGTAGGGATCGCTCCTTGCTTAGTTTTTCCATTTGGGTTACCAAAATCCTGCAGTTCTAGAAAGGGTTAAGCGAGGATTTTATGAAGACATTGAAAAGATTATGAACAATTAAAACAGTAATGAACAATTAACTCGAAAGGTGGCATGGATTTTAATATTCTCCAGTTTCTTCTCACCAGAGAACTCGTGAAAACCCTAAGCCTCATGGCCAGGAGAATGTAGCTCTGGTCCAGCTTGGACTCTGCTCTGTGGCTCTCGGCAGTGTACTTATGCCAGCCCTGATAGCCTACGTGGGGTATCTTTTTCCTGTGACAGAGCCTTGATTACTAAACCTTAGGCTAGACTTAATGCGTTTACTCAAATGGTAGCCTTGATTTCTAGGATGGTTTTTGTCTCTCCAGCAGGTGCTAGAAATTACTGCAGCTCTCTCTCTCTGTCACTTGAACATCAGCAGTCTTCTGCTGAACTGTGGGGCTGGAATATGAAACCATTTTTGGTGGATTTCTGCCCTAATGAGCAGAAATTTGGAAACCATGACACTTGCAGTGTAATGGCATCGTGTATTCCCCCAGCGTGTTGCTGTCAGGAAATACTCAGGCATGCTCCAGGGGTTAGAAGAGTGTGTGGGGTGAGTGGAGAACACCCAAGAGAATGGGTTTAATTTCCACAGGGCAAAGAGATCATATGTGCATTGAGCCTGGAAGTTGGCCAGTCGGATAAGGTAGAAAGGACATTCCCGGCTGTGTGGCCAAAATAAATCATAGTTACGTAGAGCTGGACAGTTGTGGACTTGCACTTGTTTGTGGGATGGCAGGAAGGCCATTGTGACCATCCATGGGTGGACAAGCTTGGATGGGAGCTGGAAAGGAAAGGAAAAAAAAAAGATCAGATTTGATGGGCTTTGCCTGCTGTGTGCAGGACTCTGCAATTTACCCTGAAGTCAGCAAGTAAGCTATTTGAATAGTACAACTAAAATATTGAATAGTAACAGTGCCTTGCCAGGGCTCTATTTCTAAAAGTCTTTGGGGGGAGATGAGGTATGGCTGGCAAACTTAGATGGGATAGAGTCAGATACTGCACAACTTGAGTTCGGGGGATTCGGGGATTGTGGCTATAAGATCACTCCACTTGTAGAGAATGGTCTTGTAGAAGAAGTAATGGGGCAGGGGAGTAGGGTGGTGGCCCTTGGCTCCTCGGATTGTCCTGGGGAGAATCCGTTTCCTCCCCTGGTTAAAAATGTCTGCTGCACAGCTGACCTCAGTCTGTTTTGGATGGTAATGCTGGTGCCAGGGAGATGGGGCTGTTTCCTCAGAGGTAAACACCATTCAGGAGGCATCCCTGGGCTCAGGGATGGACCTGCCAGTTTACACCTGGCCTGGTTCATTAGCAAGAGGTTAAGTGCACGGACTTTGGGATTGCCTTATAGAGGGTCACGGTTCTACTGCTTATTAACTATCTGACTTCAGTTTTCTCACCTGGAAAATGAGTTAGTAAGAGCCTCTCAGTGAGATACCGTGGCTGAAATCTGTGGCTTGGTGTTTATAGTCCACCTTAGCCTCCAAGTGAACAGTAAATCTGTAGCCCTTTATGCTTGCTTGCCTTTGTGAATTGCATTCCATACTCTGTAAGCTAGGAATATCATCCACCCTCTTACAAGGATGCCTTAAAACACTAGGTACAACAGTGTGAATAGTCAGCAAATGTTCATTGCTTTGGACCTAGTATTAGGCAAAACTAACATGATTTCCTATTAATCTTTTCTGCTTTCTTATGACAAGTCGATGGAACCATCTTGAGTTTTAGTAACATCATAATTGAGGACCATTTTTATTTTATTTTTATTTTTTTTTAATTTATTTATTTGTCAGAGAGAGAGCGAGCATAGGCAGACAGAGTGGCAGGCAGAGGCAGAGGGAGAAGCAGGCTCCCTGCCAAGCAAGGAGCCCGATGTGGGACTCGATCCCTGGACCCTGGGATCATGACCTGAGCCAAAGGCAGCCGCTTAACCAACTGAGCCACCCAGGCGTCCCTGAGGACCATTTTTAAACCTGGCGTGTCACCTCCAAGGAATATCTGGGGAAAAGCTGTTGGCAGTTTGCTTTTAGTCCTAGCCCTGGTTCTGAACTCGGTGCGGCCCTGGGCATGTTGCCAGTTGTCTGTCGTGGCTCCTAAAAATGTTGGATTGGAAGATCCTTTACAACTTTAAATTTTTCTGATTTCTTACTGTCAGAGAGGAGAAGATGGTTATTTTAAGCATATTGAAAACCACTGCAAGGGGTGTAAAATGTGAAAGCCTTGCAGATACAAGAATAAGTTTTCGTTCAGTGGTAACAATCAGCTACAATTTAGAGAGGTTTTCCATAAAGGTTGAAAGTTGGTAATTTTTATAAAAACTCATCAGGAGAGATTTTGTCAGTTGTTCAATGAGAACATTTTCTGAGTGTTCTGCTTTAACCGCCTATTCCTCCAGATGTGCATTTCTCTAGGTGTTCTCTCACCTGGCACCAGATGCAGTGAGATGAAGGCCTTTTGCAGAAAGCCTGGGGTTTTAGGCACCAGGAGATTCTTCTCACCTGGCCAGCAGCCACACAGAAACTGTGACCAGCAGTAAAAGCAGCAGATTTTTCCTTTCCCAGGACATTGTTTCTCTCCATTAGGGAGGAGCCCTTACCTTCTCATATTCGAGACAAAGCTAGGAGTTAAAAATTCATCTGAGAATACTTTAAAAGCTGAAAAAAAAATTCATCTGAGACCCTGGTATTGTTCCCCAAAACCTTCCTGAGAAACTGGAACTGGAATGTTGGAGTTGTTCAGAGAGATTTCCTAGAAAGATGTTGTCCATGTGGTTTCAGTTAGATTTATCAGGATAGTATGAAATGGAGAGATTTCATAACGGTCTCTACCTTTGGGAATTTTTTTTTTAGGCATGATCACCTGGGGAGTGGTGCCTCCTGCCCACTCTGGCAGCCTCAATCAGTTTCTGAGGCCAGGCACAAGATGTGGGCTTTTCAGAAGCTTGAAGGTGTTTCTGATGGTCAGTTCCAGTGGACGCTCCTGAAGCCTTCCCCTCAGCCAGACCCTGCCTGCACTAAGCCGTTGTCTTTCTTCAAATACCAGACTAGTCTGATCGGGTGATGCCTTTGTGCCTCTTTTTTATAAGCATTTCATAACAATACACAAAAGGGAAGAAAGGCTTTGGTTTTAGGAATGTTCTTTCATTGTGCCCAAGTCAGCTTTTTTTCAGCTGATATCAACTAGAATCATTATACTACATATTGGTGACTTGCTTTTTGGCAGTTGAGACTTAAAGACAAAACCTATCATATAACATATTGTAGGGAGATTTTCTAATCAGTAGCAAGCTTCGCAGGAACAGACAAGAAGCCAGTAAGCACGTGTGTGGTAACTCCTTCACAAACGTGCCCTTCTTGTGTCCCGGCTGCATTGTGCGATTCTGGGCTTTGCCACTGACCACACATTTCCAAGTTTCTTTAGCACAGCGGCAGGCCTTTGTTTTGTGTTGTACAGACAGAGCAGTTCCCTATTCTGACCTTTCATCTTTCTTTCCTCTCCAGCTAAAACATTCTTTTCATGACGGGTGGCTTGACACCTTTGAGAACCTGCCAGCTTTGGTTCACGTGGTAATTTGGGCAGACACATTGCCAGTGAGCCAATTGGGGTATTTTTGCCTGTCCTCCTGTTTTCTCTATTACATTCAGAAAATACTAATGCAATTGGGGGTGAGACACTAATTGTTCAATACCACATTTTGTCTGTTGCAGGTGCAGGATTATCATGGACATAAAATTTATGACCCTTATGCTTGGCTTGAAGACCCAGACAGCGAGCAGACAAAGGTAATTAGGGCTTATAATTAAAGATGAGGTGGTCTTAGTACCTGGCGCCAAACCCTAGCCATTAGTAGCTATGGCTTTTTCCTTCCTGGTATCTTCCTGTGTTTTCTTCCGTGAGGGGGTAAATGAACCTGTTGGTGCTACCACTTTTTGTCAAATGATTCATGGGTGAAAGATGAGAACATTTTAGTCCCAGAGAAAATAAAAAATGTTTGCAATAATGTTTATGGTTTATGGTGACACCAATGAACCAAGTATTTGAAATGAAAATATAAGATGTAAAATGCCAGGTAGAAATGAAAACATAAAATAATGTGAAGGGAAAGTTGCCTAAAACATTTTTTCCAAAGGAAAAGGAAATCCTGTAAAGTTGGCCCTTGAAAACCTTTGGGTTGGTGGCATTGACCCCTCTCCCCAGTGCAGCTGAAAATCCAGTTATAATTTTTGAGCCTCCAAAAAGTTAACTCCTCATCGTCTGCTGTTGCCAAGAAGCCTTACCAATAACATGAAGAGTCAACACACATTTTGTATATGTACTGTATATTGTTTTCTTAAAATAAAGGTAGCTAGGGAAAAGAAGATGGTATTAAGAGAATCATAAGGAAGAGAGAATACATTTATAGTTCCATACTGTCGAAAGCGCAAGTGTTTACTGAACAAATATCAGGTCTTAAAAAATGAATGCTGGTCTTCGATTATTTATTGATTTTAATGGAACAACAATAAAACAAAAAACCAAATTGTAAATATAAGAACATTCTTATATTTTATAGAAGTAAGGGGGTGGAGGGGAGAATTTTCTATTCTGTCTGAAAATACAAAGCTTTCCTATTCTTTTGGAGAAACTCAGTATTTTTTTTTTAAGATGTATTTATTTATTTATTTGAGAGAGAGAGAGCAAGCAAGAGCACATGAGTGAGGGGAGGGATAGAGGGTAAGGGAGAGAGAATCCTCAAGCAGACTCCCTACTGAGTGTGGGGCCTGATGCAGGGTTCAGTCGCAGGACCCTGAGATCATGACCTAAGCCAAAGTTAAGAGTCGGCCGTCTACCCAGGTGCCCTGAAACAAATGGTATTTTGAGCTGAAGTCTCATTTCATTGATGAAGTCACACCTGAGTGGTATGTCCTACAGATATTCTGTTCTCCTTGGAGTGCCCAGGACTTGTCATTTGGGACTCATCCTTACTGTATGTGATTAATAAGTTTGTTTGGTGAGCAGATCATGTTTCTGCAATCTGTCTCAAGTTCCTTGACTTCTTTTTATAACTATATTTATGTATTACTTAGTACATGGGAGGATGTATACTATTTCTAATATGCTCACTATTCCAGGAATTTATGTGAGCTTCTTTGGAATCCCAGCATACATTTCCCATTTTTCAAAAAGCAGTGTTAAATACCTCCCTTTCTATCACCCTCTGCTGTTCTTCCTAGCATGTCTTTACTTTCTCGCCAGCTACGGAAGCTCTTACAACTTCTCCCTACCTTTTGTCCTTGAAATAAGCATGCCACCATTTTGAGATTTTTCTAGTGGTGTTCCCTAATACTTGTAATCCTTCTTATCTCCCTTTCCTGACCTTTTGAGAAAGACAAAGTTCTCATGGGTGAGAATGATAGGTGTTTGGGTCTTCGTGAAGCACTGGTTATAGAGGTGGACGAGTAGAGACTCCAGAATGAGAAGCCGATGGAGATCTTTCGGAGTGGGCGAAGGCTCCAGCTCTGCAGGAAAGGCGAGACGGCGCAGTGAGCAGGTGTGGGGCTGCCTCCTGCTACGCACCACCTTGATCACCCAGTGTTAGCTTGAGCTGAGCCGGGGATTGAGCCTGAGATAGGGAGTCACAGGTAGCTGTGAGGTCTGTAATGAACGAGAAGCCCCGGGGAAGGGAGTGAGCTTCCTGTGCTTCTCTGAGAAGAATGTCCCCAACGACTATCTCTCTGATGATGTGTTTGTCTGGGGTAAAGGATGCAGCCTTGATTTCTTCAAGCTTTGATGGTGATTGAGGGATTCAGCAAGATCAGAATGACCCAGTTTTAGTTTATGTGTTAATGAACATAACATATAAACTTGGTTCTTCCTTAATTGATACTGGCTGGTCCCGTGGTTGCCAAGACACTTATTAGTAGATGAAACTTCGCTAGTGATCTTAACAGCTAATGGTGTACACTATTATTTTCATGGTGTACATTTACTGGATGTTTACCATGTGCCAGACACTTCATTGGTAGCTTTGCATACCCTCAAAGTAGATCTTTTTATTTTCCCCATTTTACAGATGAAGAAATTGAGTTACTGAATGATTAAGTCCAAGGTCACTGGGCTAGTAGGTGTGGAGCAAGGAGTGGCATCCAGGGGGCCCAGCTGGTTATCAATTTTACATTAAAAAATAATAAAGAAGACTCTGGGCGTTGGGAACGCAAGCTGTAGGAATGTATTCTCTTGTGTGCCTGCCATGGGATTTTGTGGGTCTACTGCGAGGACCATGAGCCGGCCCCCCATGCCCAGGCTAACCTGTGCATACAGCTTTGCTCAGGTGTCAGAGGAGCTTTGCAGCTCCTCTGCAGTGCCTCCCCTCTGCAGTGTCCCTGCACACCCTTCTCACCCCGCTCCAAACAGGTTGGTTATTGACAAGTAGAATGTCATCTGGTTCCTAAGGAGTTAAATTTCGGTCACAGACTGAAAAGGGTAGGGTGTGCTTTTCCAGTGAACGTTTTCTGTTCATAGTTGTACACATACACACACAGGTGGACTAGTCAGATCTTGGTGAAGAGGACTGTCTTCACATAGCCTCCAAAACCAAGAGGCTTTTTCTTTTCTTTTTTTAATATTTTATTTATTTATTAGACCACAGGCAGGGGGAGTGGCAGAGGGAGAAGGAGAAGCAGGCTCCCCACGGGGCAGGGAGCCCGATGTGGGATTTTGTCACAGGACCCCGGGATCATGACCTGAGCAGAAGGCAGTTGCTTAACGGACTGAGCCACCCGCGTACCCCTAGGCTGCTTTTTCAATAAAAACCAGCCAGGAAATGAGGAACATATGTAACTCTTTTATACTAAAATCTGAAATGCTATCAGTAGATCTTTGATTTAATCTAGTATTTAATGTGGGTTATCCATTTCTGACAGTGCCTGGCATTTGAGGCTTTATCTTTTATAAAAGAATATCAGAACAGACCTGTAGCTTAAAAAATTCTCAGAAACCAGAGTAGGAGGGTGTTGAATCTAGACAAATCCTTTCAAGCTGTCAAGGCCCATATAATCCCATTTTAGCAAACGTTCCAGATTGTAGAAGATCCTGTACAACTCACTTGGTTCTCCGAGGTAAATCCGACCTTGACATGAAAACTCGAGATACTTGGTAAAGAGGAAACAGACCAGGACTGCCCAGTAGATATATAATACCAGCCACATACGTAATTCAGATTTTTCTAGTAGCCACATTTTAAAAAGTGAGCAGAAACAGGTGGAATTTATTATATAGTACTATATTTTATGTAATCAGTATTTTCAAAATACTAATATCTCAACAGGTAATCAATATAAAATATTAACTTATTTTCCTTTTTTTTTTTTTTTTTGAGACTAAGTCTTTGAAACATGGTGTGTATTTTACACTTCCTGCACATAGCAGTTCTGAGCTGCCACAGTTCAGGTGCTTGGCATCCAACACGTGGCTAGTGCTGTGTATTGGACAATGAAGATTTATGGACCAATCCTTCATGTGACTATAAAGAACATAAATAAGGGTTAGTAGATTTAAAAGAAGGCAGAATTTATCATAGGAAATGAAGAAGAATTTAATATTAACATAGAAATGGATTAAATAAAGCTAGATAATTAATATCAGAAATTAAAGAAAATCTAAAAATAAAGTAGGAATAACAGTGCTTTATCAAGATGACATTCATTCAAAACTCACTCAAAAACAACTTAAATAGTAGGCTAAAATGTCTGTCACTACGATTTTTAGATGTTTACAAAGCTTTGACCAGTACAATAAAACATGAACCAAAATTTGGAGAAAAGAAAATTATCATTCACTATAGATTATATGATCATGTGTCTAGAGAATCTAAGGAAAACAAATGAAAATTTATTAGAATGATTCAGTAGAGTATGTACAAAATAATTTGTACAAAATGAAAAACTGTTAACTCCCATATATGTCACTAATAATGAGAAATTAATCCATCCGATAGCAACAAAAAGCAAACACTTGGGAGTGAAAGAGACTTCACACCTCCTGGGAGAGTAACAATGCCATTTTGGAAATATGGAGATCTCAAAAAGGGTCAATTTGGGGCGTTATTTCTAATAGTGAACAATTTTCAGCAGTAGGGTAATATTTTAGTAGAATACATTGGATCTGCTCAGTGAATTAGATGCATCTGTTAAAATGCTGGGCTGTAAAGATGGTTTACTAATCTGAAAAAGTGCTTCTGATAGGTTATTAAGTGGGAGAAGGATGCAAAATTCCAGTGCTCCGAACAATTGCAACTTTAAAAATGACCTTTATGAAAACGATTGTTGGGGAATCTATATGGGAAGAGGAACTCAACCACAAACATCAGATAAAGGGACAGCTCTGGGTTAAATGTACTTCAGAGACCTAGGCCTGCCTCTTGAAGCATTTGAACCACAGCGAAATCTCACGGGCATAAGTGGAACACCAGGGTCACCTGGTTCTCAGCGTGGAGTGCTAGGGAGGGAGGTTTGCGGGTTGCAGTCATGATTCGAGGACTAAACAGGCAGGCCCAGCCGGCAGTTAGCTCATACTCTCCTTTCAACAGGCGTGGCCAGTGTGTCCCACGCATGTTGTGGGAGGCAGTTGGGAGCAGTCTCCCTGCACGCCGGTGTTTTGACTGACCCCGAGGTTAATTTGAACCTCCCGTCTAATAACCAGGCCCCGCTCCCCCATTCTCCATGCGCTGGCAGTGACATGCAGTGGCGGACAGCCTCATCTTTGACTTTCTAGATTTCTTGCTTGTTTCTGGCAGCAAACAAGCAGTCCCCAAGCCCCACACTCGGCTGTAGCTTTTTGCAACCTCTTTCTTCCTCTCCGTTGGTGTCCTGGCCCCTTGGGAGGGGCCCCGCTCAGATGTTATTTCAGATGGGCTGTCTCCCTCTCTTCCTCCGCCTGTCCACAAGCCACTCTCCACACCCCTTGACGTAGCTGAGCCACCTGCCTTTGTCACTGCTCCCAGGAACCGTTCCCATTAGTACAGACCAGCCTCCACCATGAGCATCCATGGCCCACTTGTCAAATCCAGAAACTTCCCAACCCCGTGTTCTTCACTGTGCACGTGGACCACATGTCTGGGGGAGACGTGGAGATGTGCGTGTGTCCTGGCTGGGGGACTTCTCTGCTGCTTGCTTCCCCGGACTCTGCTTCCGTCGCTTTCACGGCTGACTTGGTGGTCTCCCTGGGACTAGTGAATGAGTATTGGTCCTGGCCTCCCCTCCGCTGTGGAAGTGTCCATCCACACCGCACTGTTTGCTCCCCTTCCGAAAGTGATAACTTCCTCTCTTTACATCCTTGGGCTTGGTTTTGCAGCCCCAAGGTCCAGATAGATGCAGTGTCTTCGTGAGCTCTTGAGTCTCTAGGCCTCACGCCATGTTTTGTGGCTCCAGCTTCTTAGTTGCATATTCCAGAAGTTGCTACTGAGTTACCGCAGGGGAGATACACAGAGGAAGGAAGCATTCATACCTTTCAAGGGTTAGCTGTCTTAACTGTAACTAATTGTCAGAGTTTCACCGAAACTCTGTCCTGGGACTTTGCTACAGGAGTAACTAAGTGTAGAATATCAGCTGTGTATATCAAATGACCAATTTTTTTTTTTTTCTCCCCGAAAGCTACCCTAGGCAAAATGAGAGTAACAACAGCTCCTTTTCCTTGGTGGATCTTGAGAGAAGAATGCTAGTAAGAACCAGCAACAACAAAACCAAAGAATCATTTTTATTTATATTCATGCCTTCTGATAAAATGAAATAAAATTACCATCTGTTTCAGAGAGGATCAAAGGAATACGCAACATAGGTCTTCTTCCCTAGGACATTATTTGCTCTTCCTTCCCATTCCCCCATTAGCCGGAAGAGTTAGTTATAGGTTGCTAGCTCATTACACCTGCCGATAAGGGGCTAGGAATCGTAGAGAGGAGAGCAGGAGTCATTCAGTCTTCCAGAGTAAGACAGCTGGGCATGTCACCTTTCTCTTCCCCTGTCCTTGCACTGTTTTCTTCCCTGGCAGGCAAGATTTAAATCTTAAAGGACTTCTGGTCATCTCTAGGATATTGAAGGAGGCTAGAATTTCAGTGTAGGTACTGCAGTGTCACGGAGGTCAGTAGGGAGGTCATTACCTGCTTTCAGACATCCTTCCTGCCTACTGTGAGGTCTCTTTTCTTCTTTGTTTGTTTGCTTTTGTTTTCAATGTTGAAGGTTAACCCTAAGAGCATGTAGTGTGAGGAGTTCCTGCTCTGTTCTGGTAGCGGTCTGGCCTCCATCTCCCCGGGCACTGTGCTTTTCCTAGTACGGAGCCAGAGCCAACCTGTGGAAGAGCCAGCTTGGAGCTGGGTGACGAGACTCCTCTACCCAGTTGCATTTGTGCATCGGGCCACTGTGCTGCCAGGCTGCAGAGCCGATGGAGTAGAAGCCTGTCCCCAGGACTTCCCGTGCTGTGAAGGGCGAATTCAGTGTCTCTGAGGCAGAAGGCAGCAGATAAAGTTTACTGAAATTAATTGAAAGTATAAAAGACTGGTTTGCGTTTCCCGTGTTCTCTGGAGACTTCAGGACAGGCTGTGAGTATCTTCTTCGAGACTAGTGCCTTCACCCCTGTGGGCATGCTGGTCTTCCTCATGACCCTTCTGCCGGGAGGCCGTGTGGAGGCAGAGGGCATTTGCCAAATGGGACTGGAGTCAACACACAAATCAGAGCTCTTTTACTTCCATTTTCTTGTGCTCTGACCATGGCAGGCTACCCTAGCCTGGATTCCTTTTTTTCATGTCTAAAATGAGTATGATGATAATCAATCAGTTCATCTGACTTCCAAGGTGTTCATGGCCTTCAAGTCAGCAAATGCACAGAAGATTTTGCTTTCCATACGCAGCAGAGGTCTGTGCAAAGATGGTGCAGAGTGGGGCGCTGCCGCTTAACCTCTAGGCCTGAACTCTAGACCTTCAGACTCGAGTGCTCTAGCTCCTTAGTCAGAATGTCCAACTTCAAGGCTCTTCTCTTTATTTTCATCCAGGAAACTAAGCAGGATTTTCCTTTGGAAGCTTATGTCTTTCAGAAAACATTCTGGTATTTTTCCAGGGAACTGTGAACTCTTAAGTGAGGCTTCTGTGTTCTAAAGCATCACGATTCAACAAAGGGCAAAGATCACCTTAAAGGTGGAACCCCTTTTAATTGGGGCCTTGTGAACTCCACTGGCAAAGCTGGCCTGTAAAACACCCTTCCACCCATTCATTGATGTTTCGTGTAAGGGCCTAGATTCAGAATTACTACTATGCTGTCCATTCTTGAGTGGAAACAGGAAGTGCTTTAGGTAAATACACTACCACATATTATGTCAATCCCCAAGACTTGTAAGGTCTTAAATATTTCACTACCTCCTTTGGAAATGTTTACCCTTATCGTAGTTTGTAAACATACTTCTCATAAATCCACAGATGAAATATGTAAGTAGGGAACAACTTCCTTTTGATCTGTGGATGGGATAGTCATCAAAAGTATGAGGAAATGGGGCGCGTGGGTGGCTCAGTCGGTTAAGCATCTGACTCTTGATCTCAGCTCAGGTCATGATATCATGGTCATGAGATGGAGCTCCATGTCCAGCTCTGTGCTGGGAATGGAACCTGCTTAAGATTCTCTCTCTCTCTCTCTCTGCCTCCTCCTACTCCACTCTCTTTCTTAAAAAAAAAAGAAGAAAAAAAGTCTGAGGAAGTTGCTGGTACCGGGCCATCCTCTTTTCTAAGTACTGCTGGCTCTCTTCTTTTTCTCTCTCCTCGTGCCTTCCGTAACCAGGGTTTTGATGCAAGCAGCAGAAATGGATTCTGGCTAACTTCAGCAAATAGGGAATTTATGGCAAGGATGAGGACAGCTCCTGGGGTGGACTGAAGGGCTAGGCTTGGAACAGGCAGGAACTTCCACTTTTCATCCCGCACTGTTAATGGCATCAATGATCTTCACTCATTCAACCCTCTGTCCCTTGTGTCGTGACTGTCCCAGGAGAGGAGGTTTGATTGACCAAACTCCAGATATGTGGTCAGTCTTTCCTTGGCTGAACTGTGGCCGTGAGAAATTTGGTAGAAACCCCAGGGACCGACCCTCATTGGCATCTGTAACAATGAAAGCTACCTGGAGTCACTATCTGTTAAGAAGGAAGGACACTGGAAAGGGAGAATGGGTGCTGGCTGTCCCAAATGTCACAGGTCTGTGGGTTTCACCCTCTTTTCCCCTCCATGGGGGTTCTCCTCTCTCCAGCTCCCCCTAGCCTACGTTGACCTGTGCGAGACAGATGTGGCCCCTGTGGACAGGGAATTTACATGCCAGCACAGGTGAACCAGTGATTTGGGGGTGGGCAAGCCACTTAACCTTTGAGCTGCTAGAGGTCAGTGCTGAAAGGAGGCTGAGCCACATCTGAGTACAGTCTGGGACACTAGCCCGCTGTGTTCACCATCATGGAAAGCTCCATTTTTTAAAGCGGACCCCAGACCACTGACAAAACGCTTTAAATTGCTTAAATACATTTAACGCTGATATCTTCCCTGTGGACAATTAACTTGGCTTTGGTCTTAATCATCTGTAGTGTTCCCTTAAGAAAGGCTGGGGTGTTCGGGAAGACTGTCGGTGAAGAGCTAACAGCTGAAGAACTGAAATAACTGACTTCTCCCAGCCTCTCTTTTTTGCCCCCAAACTTAGGTGTCTAAAATCCATTCACCACCCCACACTGCCATGTCCAGGGAACAAAGCACTTAGTCATAAAAAAATGACCTTCCTTGGAAGTGAAATGTAACTGCCTAAGCTGTAATTCTGGAGCATCTGATTGCTGTAGAAATCTCTTTCCCAAACACTTCACCAGATAACTAAGGTCCAGAAAGCTTAGGAAAACTGCCATAATACCTTTGATTTATATGGGGTCCACTCTCAAGGAGCCAAAGTTCTAGTAGATGCCTCACTGTTTCTAGCATCTTTTTAGCTTGGAAGGGCAGTGTTGTAGTTCTTACTTTCTTCATTGGGAGAAACCAAGGCATGTGTTAGAATAAGGACATCTGGGACTCTCCTGCTTAACATTGTACAGCATTGTGGCCATTCAAACCAGCTGTCTATTTAGTCATACGTGTGATTCTTGGGGGTTTCAGTTCTGCCTCTGTAAAATCTCATGCCTTGCTCCTTTTTTTTTTTTTTTTTTTTTAATTAGACCTCTGCTGACACTGCTCTGGCTCAGGCAGGCATTCCTAGACATTCGATAGCTTCCTAACTTGTCTCTCTTCTAGAATTTTCTTTCTATCCTGTTCCCCCCAGCAACTAATGAGAACCCGTAGAGATCTTAGAACCTGTTTATTCACGAGAGGGCAATAGTGTAGGGTCATTTAATGAGCAGCTTTGGAGGCAGAAAGACTGGTTTGAATCTTTATGTCACAATTTCCCCAGATGTGACAGTGGTCATATTTTTTAACAGCTCTGAACTTCAATTTTCTGATCTATAATTTGGAGAAAACTACCATGTATGGTTGTGGTGAAAATTAAGTACTGCTGTTTTTGAAACATGAAGCAAAGTGGTAGACTCAAGTTAGTGCTTAATAAACGCTTGCCGTTGCCTTTATCATAGAGCAGTTGAAATAGCACAGAAATGATCTGCGTGATAATTTAGAGCTCCTAGGACAAGTAGTTCTGCTGCAATTAATTCTTGGGCTCTTTTCCTTTTTCATGGTTATTACCTTGTTCAGGTCTTCTTTCTTTTTGGATCAATTTTAGTCCTTTGTATTTCCTAGAAAGTTGTATTTCCTAGAAAGTTGTCCCATTTCGTCACAATTCTAAAGTTGACCAGCATTGGGTTATGTGTAGTATTTCTTACATTACTGGATTTACTCTGTGTATGTCTGTATTTCTTTATCATTTCTAATTTTGAATTTCTGTACCATTTCTCCCCTTTCCTTGATTAGGTTAGCCAGAGCTTTGGTTGAATCTGTTTTTGTTTTTTGTTTTTTTTAAAGAAGCAGTTCAAGGACTTGTAAGTTATACTTTTTAGTTTTCTGGTTCATTGGTTTCTTATTTTCTTTTGTTACTTTAAAACCTCTTCATTTGAACATTCAGTTTAATTTCACTTTCTCATACACCGATGAGACAGCATTCATGTAGATCACCCTTGTTTTCAGGCTTTGCCAGCCAGGACTTGGATGCGCATCTGATCAGTTCCTCTTCTGGGCTGCTCATGCTCAGCTGACTTCACCTTGCCCAGCCAACAGCAGGACCCCTGGAAAAGCTACGTTAAGACTCCTGCTTAGCGGTGCCTGAAGCCCAGCTTACTGGCTCATACAAAAAAAAGAGCTGCGTGGCTCCCATAACTGGTGGCTGGAGTGTACATGCCTTTGGGCAGAGCTCAATCCAGGAGTGTATATATTTCCGGAGGCCTGTCTCTCTCTGTCTCATAAATCATCTGCTTTCCTCTAATTGTTTTGTTTTCCAGTAGCCTCTTCCATGGGGTAGGGAAAGATGGGCCTTGCCTATTGAGGTTTTACTCAGTCCTCATAGCTGGTTGCTTTGCCTGGGCTCGTGACTACTTTATTAACTGTCATCCATAGAGAAGACGTGATGGAAAGACTCTGCTTGTAAAATGAATAGGATTTCTTTATATAAGAATGTAGAAAGGAGTTAGCATCGTCGGAATACAGACAGTGGTGTAAGGCACATTATCTAGGACAGACGGTGGTGCAAGCTACTGGCGCCCAGACATGGTAAGACCTGACGGATGGAGAGAGAGGGTAAACCACACACTTCCTGCAAACCTAACTATCACTTTCCAGACCCAGCCTTTTTATTCACATACAGAACACCTCACCTGTGCCCAGATCAGCCTCTGGATCTAGGGGAGGGGTGCTTGGAGGGCTGGTAGAGGTCATGCACCCCTCCCCCACGCTCTCAGCGGGCCTCTTCCAAGGTACCAACAAGAAATAGCTATCACCTCCAAATGTTTTGCCGCGTCTCATGAATTTTAATTCTTAATAGCCTCATTTTTTCTTGTTTTCTAAATATTCTTATTGTAGTTTGGATTCCCTCATTGATAAAATAGTTGTTCAAGAGAGCGATGTGTATGCATTTAACCTCTTCATGATCAGGTTTTTAGTTAGGTTTGGATTTGAGGTACCCTGTGTCCTTGTCAGGCTTCTGCTTAGTAGCATGTGTACCAAAGGACTGAGCCAAATGCTGTGAAAGTTCAGCTTGGAATGGAGTCTCTGGTAGTAACTAGTTTGGAGAACAAGGCTGGATTATGAGGTCAAACCGATTTGCACATATGGGACAGGTAGAGAAGGTGGGAGGAGATGTGTCTGGGCTTCTGGAAGGCCCACCTGCCCTGTGAATCATGTGCTGCTGGAAGCTTAGCCTGAGCCTTCCTCACCTGAGGGCAGATAGTCCCAGAGGAAGAGGTGGACCCGCTCTGGGATTTTAATGTGAAAAGGCGAACCCAGTGGATTTGGGGTTCTCACCACTTGGGTTCAGTGTTTCTCCTCCTTGGGAATGAGTGATGGGTTTGGGGGGGCCAGGAAGAGAAAGGCACTTTACTTAGTTGAAGTTAATGTCATTGTGGTTCCAACTGTGACCTAAACCAGCTTTCGTTCTTGAGATTTAAGATTTTTTTGTTGTCTGAGATACTGCTAATTTTCATAAATGTTCAGGGAGTACTGGAAAATATGGACTACTCTTCTCTCTTTCGCTGTTGCTCTTTTTTTTTTTCTTGGCAATACATTCCTCATATTTGCCTTGTAAAGTGCATTATTCCATTCTGTTAGAGTCTCAATTTCTAGATGTATTTCCTGAAGCAGCCGCATCTAATTTTCTGCTTGGCATAACCTGCCTTCAGTGTTCTGCGTGACGGTCGGTCCAGCCTTCCTGGGGTGGCCTCCTGGCCCTGGGTCCTGTAGCCTCAGGAAGGAGCTTTGCCACTTCTTGGCTTCCTTTTTATAGGCGTATCCCTGCACTGTAGAGTCATTTCTGAATTCTGCTGCACTCCCAGCGGTGACAGGGGACCCACATAAGCTTCTCCCTCTGGCCTCCAGAAAGAGCTCAGCCCTTCACTGGGCTGGGACTGTGGTTTTCTGTCAGGCCTTGCTCTGACACCAGCCATTTTCCCCAGAAGTCCCTGAGAGTTGATTTAACTGGGTCACTTATATACTTTATATATATATAAGTAAATATATACTTATATATTTACTTATATATATTTATATTTATATTTATATTTATATTTATATATATGTATTAAATTTGTATATATCTATATTCACTTATATATATTTATACACACACACATCCATGTGTTCAAACTTTGTGGGATGTGCATAGCACCATCCCTAGTTTTTTAATTTATTTGGGAAGAGTGGCTGTTGATAGCCATGCCCAAGTCGGTGTCTGGTCCTCTTGACACCTGTGTGCCCCACCCCCCTGCACCCCTGCCCCGTCCCGGAAGCAGTTTCCCCTTTATTTGTTCTCCTGCAGCACTAACCCTTATCCCTGATCCATGTGTTTAATCTTACATTAATTGTGGTGTTTTGTGTATATATAGCTAGTTAATGAATAACTAAATGTATACATCATTTTACTCATACATGTATGCATTGTACTTATGAAAGGACTTGAGGTATTTATGGATTAAAATACGGGGCATGTGAGGACAGCCTGAAGAAATTCTTTCTGAAGACAGGTGGGGTAAAGAATCTCCAGCTTCCCACCGGAGTGACCCTTTGCCAGGTGGCTTTTCATTTTCTTTTCTTTCATGAGGGTGAGAACATTTCAGATGGCACCTGCCCTCTGACCAGAGCCCTGTGCGCGTGTACTGATTGTTGACTACAGGTGTGGGGCTGTGCAGCGGGGCTCCAGAACTTACTCCTGTGCAGAACCGAAACGTTGCTTTGCTGGTGGAGCTTTCTGACATTCAGGGCAAAAGGAGATGTGAATAGGGCTTCTTAGTATTTGAGCAGCTATTCGATGTGATCAGATCCATCCACAGCGATAAAATCCAAACTGTTGGTCTTCAGAGGCTCAGCCGCAGGCATCACTCATGGGCTTCCAGAATCCAGTCGCTCTAACAGAACTCTGGAGAGTGACCGTGGACAGTGAGGCTTCAGGAGGAACGACGAGAATTCTAACTCTCCTCACCCTGCTTCTTCATCAATGTGGAAGTCCTCCAGTTTCTTCCCTGTTTTACTCCTTTTCTCCCTGATTTGTTCTAACGTTGAGACCAGGAAGCCAGACTATTTAATCCATAAGTCACCAAGAAGGTATTTTTCTGATTAAAATATCAGAAGTCATATTGACAGCGTGGGGAACCCTAAATTTTACAAGCCCTCTTATAGAAAGCTTGCCACCTTCGTCATGAAAAGGATTTGCCCAAGTTATAAAGAAATACATGAAGGAAGAACTTGAGACTTTGAGGAATTTGATCACTGTTTGGTTTTACATATAGATATTTGACTTGGAAGGGTAGAGTCTCTAAACATTCTCTATTTAGAGTAATTAATTGACTAACATCTGTGGGTTGGGGGTGACAAAATTGGTCACAATGTTCCCTGAATTGTTTTGTTATTTAGTGGCATTATTATGCCTGGCGTCTCAGTTTTATGAACATTTGAAATGAGAAAAGCCAAAGTGTCTGCTCCCGTGTGAGCTGGATTCTAGGGCTGCTGCTGTCACTGTCGTGAGGCATCCAACAGAAGCCGTGCGAGATGGAGAAGCGGTTGAAGAATGCAGTTCCTTTCCACCTTTTCAAAGAAAATGAACTGAGCCACCTCTGTCTCTTGGACCCTCCTTGGTCCTACTAGACCAAGATAAGGTCTAGATCAGCCTCAGACAGACACAAACCAGAAGGATAAGGGAAACCAAGCTTGCAGGGTGCCCTCCTTAGAGGCCTCTCAGTGCAAGAAGAGGGGCCAGCCGAGACCCTCGGCATGCCGGGGTCCCACGGTGGGAGCCCTAGATAGCTAGCATGTTCTGATGCGGCCATTGTGGGAATAGCCATCAAATGTACACACTAACATGCCCTGTGCCCATTTTTCTCTGTCCCCGTCCCATTACAGTGGTCGCTCCTGGTCGTTTTGGTGACCAGCCCTTTCACTTGGCCTCGGCTCTCACCAACCACCGGCCCACCGCTTTAATTCCCCCGGTCTATACTTCATCCAAAGCAAGGCTAGTTTTTGTTGTGTTGTGTTTTTTAAAGATGAACCAGATACAGAACTATCTCCTTTCCTAATCATAGCTTGTTTTCACCTAGAATGAAGATTCAGACTTTCTAACTGCTCACCAGGTGCTACATAGTCAGCTCCTGCCTGGGTCTGGCTCCCTGTCACTCATTTCCAGCCTCACTGACCTCCCTCCTCTCCTTCGCGCCTGTCAAGCTCCTACCCCCCAGGGCCCCGCACTCGCTCTTCCCCGGTCTGAAATGCGGCTCCTGTCTGCATGGCTGCCCCCTCTCCCCTAGCAGACCTTCCTTCAGAACCTCCTCAGAAGGGCCTTGCTGGCCACCCTGCTTGACATAACTGTCCTTCTCAGTGCTTCCCAGGATATGTGGTAAATGATGGTTTTTAAATTTCCAAACCATAGTGGGTTGATATTTTTGTAAAATGTAACAAGCCTGTCGCAGTGAAGTGCAGCCGCTTTCAGCTCTCCCTCTCAGTCGCTCCGTTTGCCTCATCTCGGCAGACACTTCTGGGCCAGCTCTGGTTGCAGAGGCACACGACTGCCCTGCCTGTATGTCCCTGGGACTCCGCGTTCTCTGTAACCCTCTGGCTGGTGTTTTGTGTCTCCCGGTAGAATGTTCACTCCACGATGGTAGGGAGCAGGTCCTCAACTTGTCACCCCTCTACCCACAATGCCAGGACCAGTGCTGATGCACACGAGGTTCTCAGTAAGTCCTTGCTGAAGCTCTAATACCCTGATGTGCCTGTCCAGCCCCACCTGGCCCGGGTCGGGGAAATCATCGGAGGCCAGGCTGCCCTTTCCCCACTGTTGTCTGCTTTTTCTTAGCCCACATCCGGAATCAGGCCTGCAGTCGCTCCTACTGTGACTGGTATAGAGTACCATGACCCTTAAAGTAGGAGATGGTGGGGCCCACCCCCAGGAGGTTGGCTCCCCGCCAGACTTAACCACTGATAGCCCGCTGTGGGCTGGAAGCCTTACCGATGGCGTCAACAGGCGATGAACACGTATTTGTGTGTTCGTAGGTATTATATACCGTGTTCTTACAGTAAAGTGAGCTAGAGAAAAGTAAATAGTTATTAAGAAAACCATGAGGAAGAGGAAATACATTTACAGGACTGTAAAAAGTCCACAAATAAGTGGTCCTGCATGGTTTACACTCGTGGTGTTCAAAGGTCAACCGTAATTCCACTTCAGTGCCATGGCTAAGTCACTGTGTGACCTTGACCAGCTGACTTCAGTACCGCAGGCCTCCATTTCCACGTCTGGAAAGGAGACATGGCATTTCCTTCCATCATGAAGTCAGGTAAGGCTCTCGCACACACTTTGGGATCTCCGCAAGGCTGCCCCTGAAGGGCTTCAGAGTACACTAATCTTTTTCTATAAAAGACCAAACTTTTTCTATAAAGGACCACATATTAAATATTTTCGATGTTGTGAGCCATGTAGGGGTCTCTGTCAGGTTTTCGTTTTTGCTTTCCAACTCTTTAAAATTATAGAAACTGTTATTAGCTCACGTGTCATGGGAAAGCAGACCAGGGTGAAGCTTGCCAGTCCCTAGTGGGTGGCAGCTGGAAGTATATTTCTTTGCATCTCAATACATTTTATTTTCTGTCTGGATGAAATAAGAAATGTGACCCATAATAGTTTTATTTTTCTTGAATTGATCCTCTTGCAAAAAAGGTTGTTCGTCATTTTAGTCATACTTCCCACTCTTTGTTGTTTGCAAGCACATTTTAAGTATTAATGCATTTTAGAACAGCTTTTCCTCAGCACAGAATCACGGTTCTCCAGAGCAGAGTTGTTGGTTTGTGTGGGAGATCCCATCTGAAGATCGTTTTGAGTTAGGCGAGGCCCTTGAGGATCCATTCAAAAGTAGAGTCTGATAAAAACGCATTTTTGTCTGCCATTCAAAATGGATTGTGTTCTTAATTTCTCAAAGTTTTCTTCTGAGGACTTACTTGTTTGCAGACATGGGGTTAAACCTTCAGTTGAATTTAGAGCTGATAGACTTATTCTTGTTTCATTTCTTACTAATAGCCAGACGTGAATTATTCGGAGTCCAAGCTTCTATCGTACAAAGGACTTTCTAACTGCTTAGTTACAAATAAGGCATGCTTGGAAACAGTTGATCTGTTGTAAAACCTGCCCCATGCCCTGCCTTTGCTGCAAGGGTCCCCTGGCTTCTTGCACACAATCTCTTGCCCTTCTTGAAAACCACTGCTGTAGATATTCTCATTTAATGCCACCATTCTCCCATTTCTTTCTTAAAGATTTTATTTATTTATCTGACAGAGCATAAGCAGGGGGAGCAGTAGGCAGAGGGAGAGGGAGAAGCAGGCTCCCTGCTGAGTGGGCAGACCAACTTGGGACTCAATCCCAGGATCCTGTGATAATGACCCAAGCCGAAGGCATACGCTTAACTGACTGAGCCGCTTGGGCACCGCACCCCCACCCCATTCTCCAACTTTTAAAAAATATTCTTTAGGGACACCTAGGTGGCTCAGTCAATTAAGGGGCTGCATTTGGCTCAGGTCATGATCCCAGAGTCCTGAGATCAAGTCCGCTTCCAGCTCCTTGCTCAGCAGGGAGCCTGCTTCTCCCTCTGCCTCCTGCTCCCCCTGCTTGTGCTCTCGCTCACTCTCTCGCATGCACTCTCTCTCTCACAAATAAATAAATAAAGTAATCTTTAAAAAATATTCTTTAGTTTCAAATATTAGCAAGGTTCTCTGAAGTTGACAAATAAAGTAGTGGGTCTTAGAAAGATGGTATGTCAAAAACAAAATAAAATAGCACCTAAGTATTTCTTAACTCTGATGGTTTTGGGGACCACAGGCCGCTGACTAAGAAGAGCAGGACTTTGGTGTAATGGTGGAGGCAGTTCACTGACTGCCTGATCTTAGCACAGTGGAGTGTGTTGGTTAAGAGGGTAGATGCAGGAGCCAACTCTGGGACTTCCTAGATGTATGATGTTGGGCAGTTTTTCATCTACTCTGAGACTCCGTTTTCCCATCTGTAACACAGAGCTAATAAAAGGACCTTCTCCATAAGATTATTGTGAGTTCTAGATGAGTTAGTAGTACATAGTGCCATGTAAGGACTAGTTAGTGTTTATTGAGGGAAGAATACGCTTTCATGGATATGTATTAGTGGATAGCACTCCACATGGAAAATTTTATATCTGACTTGTTTTGTCCATTTAAATTTTCTCCATAGGCTTTTGTCGAGGCCCAGAACAAGATTACGGTGCCGTTCCTTGAGCAATGTCCTATCAGAGGGTTATACAAAGAGAGAATGACTGAACTGTATGACTATCCCAAGTATAGTTGCCACTTCAAGAAAGGAAAACGGTATGTGAGGTTTTATTTAATTTTCTTGTTACTCTTCTAATAGAATGCGTTCCTAAATCTTAAAATACAAATTCTAAATAACTTATCAGTTTATAAAATCAATCCATTATGAAATTGATTAGTTTCTGTGCTTGAGTATGAGAAAGTGTTTTTTTGGTCTGTTGTCCATATTCTTAAAATCATGATTAAGAAATTTAGTAGAGGTATTTCCTAGGAAAGCAAATCTAGATTACAGGAAATTATTGTTGTCTTATGGCTAATAATTGGGCTAGCGGGATTTGTAGACAGCAGTGGAGATTTGTTTGCCTCTTAACTTCTCTTTGGCTTCAACTACTAGAAGAGCTTTTATTATATGGATTTCTTTCATCCTAGAGTGGAAGTGGGCCAGGAGGTGGCACCTATTCACTTCTTTGTTCCTCTCTCTTTCACACCAACGTAAACATATTCTCTTGTTCTTTTTTTAAGTCTCGGTGGAACCACCACCACAAATTTACTTGAGAATTCCTTAGACCCTCCTCTCTCTCTCTCTCTCTCTCTCTCACACACACACACACACACACTTACACGCATGCACACATATATCAGCAAAGTACAATCCACATGCCTAACGCTTCCTGTTGCTTGTTTTGGTAGTTAAATTGAAATGCACACAGAAATGTCCATTCACTTATCTGTCATCCATAGCTGCTTTTGTACAACTATAGAATTGAATAGTAGCAACAGAGACACTGTGGCCCACAAAGCCTAAAACATTTGCAGTCTTGCCCAGTACAGAGCAGGCTTGCTGACACCGGCCCTAGCAGCCTGTCTAGGGAAGGATCCAGCGTTTCATTTTAGAAGGTCTGCTTTCTTCTCCATTGAAAAGAAAAAGTTACTGCTTTATTTGATTATCCATTTTAGTTCTAACAAATGAAGCAGTCTTGATGTGTCCCCATTTAGCTAATACGCAGGATTACAGTGAATTATTCCAATACTTAATTCAGATACCACACTCTAGTTACACGGAGGTGGTAGGACCTTCCATCCTAGTCCCCATGTCCCCGGCTTGGCCTGTTTGCAAATGAACATTTGTATGTTTTTCCTTTTCTTTGTGCTTTGATTGTACCCTACAGATGGAGAACTCCACGGCTCAATAAAGACCATCTCTGTTCCCCAGGTATTTCTATTTTTACAATACAGGTTTGCAGAACCAACGAGTATTATATGTACAGGATTCCTTAGAAGGTGAAGCCAGAGTGTTCCTCGACCCCAACATCCTGTCTGACGATGGCACGGTGGCGCTCCGAGGTGAGTGCTCCCCGCTAAGCCCACAGCAGTCCTGGGGCCCCCGCTCGCCGCTAGTCCCCTCACCTCTGAAATACCAGATGGAATGGACCATATTGGAGAACAGGTGCACAATGCAGTATCAGGAAAGCTAATTTTTGCACAGTGTCTTTAGAATACGTGAGTAGCCACATGTTCTGGTGGCATGAAGCAGAACTGGAGAATAACTCACACTGGGCCCAAATTAGCTTCTAGGGCTTCTGAGACATTAAGAATCGTCGCCATCGCTTCTAACATCCCTGAGACCTCTCTGTGTTTAGGAAAAAAGTCTTCTATAAGTAATCTAAGCTCTACGAAGAATGTTCCAGCTGTGAATGTACAACAGGAAAGAATATTTACAAGCTCTCTTTCCTTGGTGGAGAGGAAGTGATCAAAGTTTTAAAATTTAGTTGTTTTAGAATTAAAAGTAGAAAACCACAGTCTTGTAAAAAATTAGACAACTTGATACCCTGTTCCCTGAAAATGGCAAGTTTAAAACCTGAATCAGTTAAGTTTTGCCTGTAGTTGCCATGTGTCTCCTAAATAACCCCACCCTGAGATAACCTCCTCCATAGGCCCTAAAGATTACCCTAGGCTTGTGCCGTTAGCACTAGTTCTAAGGAAGGAAGTTGGCTAGTCACTGGTTCTATAGTTTAATAATTGTGTACTCTGAGAATCCTCTCTCGTTAGGATCCTAGATTTTGGTGAAGTTGGCTCAGCACTTCCCCCATAGCCTCTTCTGTTTTGTAGAGAAAGCACAGGCAAAGTCTCAGCCCTGTGGAGTTGAGCGATTAGAGAACATTCTCGTCTATAATCGATTAGGTGGGAATGAAAGGCCCTGTTTTCATATCACTCTGTGAAGACCCTTTTATAAGCCACTCAATCACTTAGTGGTTCTTCCCCTCTTTTTTCCTAAGTAGGCTGTGTATGTAAAAATTGAAACTTTATCTAATTAGTGTTGAAAGTAATCAGTATTGAAAATAAGATGCCAGCCAGCTAACTAAGAATATTCTTCCATGAGTTGAGCTTGCGGTTGCAAATGAATGTATGGTTTGTGTAGTAATAAGCCCGGTGTAGGATATTGTTTAATTTTAACAACAAATCTTTGTTAAAATTAAAGTTCTTGTAACTCATCCAGAAGAACTTCATTATAAGAGGGTCTCTAAAAGTTCATTTCTACAACTTTAACAGAATGCCTGCCATGTATGGGTCCTGATGGCTGAAAAGGAAAATTAGACATGGGACCTGGCCTCAGTCTTCCAGTGCTCTGAAAATGATACAGGGAAGTTACAGTGTGGGTAAACATACAGGTTCTTTTGATAGTATATGATTTTTTATACATTTCAAATCAACATTTTTATTTAATTTTTTCCTGAACATTTTCTAATTACATATAAATAATTTATGTAGACTGAGAAGTATTTTCTCCGCATTGCCTTCTAGACTCTTCTCTGTATTTATATACAGATGAGCCTGAATACTTCATAGCAATTATAAAGGATTAGTAAGTAGGTCTTGTGAAATTTTAAACTTATTTACCACTAATAGAAATTCCATGTGAAACAGTAGGAAGCCTCTGAAAATAGTTGGGTTTCTGAGTATAATTTTCAATCCCTGGTACAGTTTAACAAATATTATAAGAGGAAATCTGCAGTGTCCGTGTCTGGTACCAAATGCTACCTATATATACTTCATAAAAGCAAATATAAACATAGAAAATTTCTCAACACACATTCCATAGTGATTAGAACATTCTGTCATGGACTTAAAGAATTAGACACTCAATAACAGTTCATAGATGGTGTTGCTTTTCTATCTTTTTTGTGGTTTCTTTGGTCTAGGCTCTGTGTGAGCCTTCACTGCAACTCTCGGGCTTTATTTACCTGGGCTTGTGCTGGTCAGGTGGTGTGGACAATGTTAATCCTTGAGTGCCAGCAGTGCTCAGAAAATGAGGGTATAAAGAGTGATTTTAAATAGTTTGGAATCCATTCCAAAAATTACTTAATAGCTTCCATTTAGTTCTGTTACATGGTATGTGTCATAATCCAGTCATTACTGTAAAAGCAGTTTCCTTATACTTTTCCCCTCCTCTTTAGAGTATAAATAAAATATGCTGAAAGTCTCAGATGAGCTCTGCTTTTAACTGAGCTGCTCATTGAATTATAGCAATATAAACGATGGAAGCATCTTAGTAGTCCAATCCAGTACGTTGTTTTATAGACAAAGAACCTAAGACCCAGAGCACTTGTCCAAGCTCCTGAAGCGAATTCCTGTGAGGCCTGATCTCAGTCCCCAGAGGTCCTCAGGATAGGCTTCTTTTTTTTTTTTTTTTTTAATTTTATTTATTATCTTGACAGAGATCAGAAGCAGGCAGAGAGGCAGGCAGAGAGAGAGAGAGAGGGGGAGGAAGCAGGCTTCCTGCTGAGCAGAGAGCCGGATGTGGGGCTCGATCCCAGGACCCTGGGATCATGACCTGAGCCGAAGGCAGAGGCTTAACCCACTGAGCCACCCAGGTGCCCCCAGGACAGGCTTCTTGCTCCCTCCATTGCACATATGGCAGAGAACATGTCAGGCAGCATGGAGGGCAGCAGGCAAGGCTAGGAGTTGTGTCCCCATGGGCACTGTGTGAGAATTTCTCCTGTGTCCCACAGGCTATGCCTTCAGTGAAGATGGGGAATATTTTGCCTACGGTTTGAGCGCCAGCGGCTCAGACTGGGTGACAATCAAGTTCATGAAAGTTGATGGTGCCAAAGAGCTTCCAGATGTCCTCGAGAGAGTCAAGTTCAGCTGTATGGCATGGACCCATGATGGGAAGGGGATGTTCTACAACTCCTATCCCCAACAGGATGGGAAAAGTGATGGTAAGTGAAGATGGCAGGTGAAGCACCTTTCTCATGAAATACAAGTGTGACTTTACCTAACTTGAAAAGCTAAACCCTACATAGAAGTTGTTTGGTGTAGAACCAGGTTTCTTCAAAGGGTGTTGTATCAGCATTGTTGTATGACAGATCACCCCAAAACTAGTGTCTTAGAATAATAATCCTTTTTTTTTTTTTTTTTGCATGGGAGTCTTGGGTTGGCCAGGTAGTTCTTCTAGATTAGCTGAGTTCTGTCATGTGTCTGTGTTCAGCTGTGGGTCCATTGGCCTTTGGCTTGGCTCTTTCCCATGTCAGGGGCTTTGGCTCCGATCCTTGTGGTTTCTCCTCCTCCGGCAGGCCAGCCTGCTTGGTTTGCCTGGCAGCTCACGGAGAGGTGAAAGGCATAAGCCTCTTTGATACCTGCACTTGCTGCTGGCCCTACATCATGGTGCTGCATTCTGTTGGCCAAAGCAAGTCACGGAGCCAGCCCCTGTTCAAGGGGTGGAGAAACAGATACAAGGAACCAGGAAAAACTAGGCCATTATTGCAATCAGTCCTTTTCAAATATATTAAATCTCCCAAGGGGTCATGGAGAAGATGGATTTTTTTTCCATGAAACTGCTTTATTTAATGATGTTGAGTGATTTATAAATAATTTATAAATTATAAATTTATATATAATATAATATAGTATATAAATATAATATAAAATATACTTAACATAAACTTATAAATTATAAATAATAATAAATAAAAAATAAATAGGTTTTCCTACTGTAGTGATCACGTCTCTTCCTCTGATTAGAAGTTACAGGTCATTTGGTTGATTTATCTTGATACTTTTCTCATTGTGAACTTCCAGGACACACCTTTGTTCTTCTTCTCTGTTATACAAAGGTCCTACTGTGTTCAAGCAGTCTCTCTTTTTCCCTCTTCACTCCTCACCTTTCCAGAGAGAAAGGCCCACCTACCTTGTACCTTGCTATTGCAAGCTGTCAACAGTCATCTTCTTCTTCATGCTACCCCATCTCTCCACAGGGCCTGTAGCATTGTCCTGTTGTCTTGGTTGGTCTTTACACATGGGTTTTACAATCCCTTTGTGGGAGGTTTGGAGCTGCGGTACAGAGGCTCGGTTACTTGTTGGAGGCCCGGAGCTGGCAAGAAGCACAGCTGAGCCAGTACTTTCTGCTACATATGCTGTCCCCTTATCATGATCTACTGTATCTTTCTTGTCTTTAGATGTGCTAGCTTGCTTTTCTGACTTCCCCCAGTTGAATTGGGAATAAGACTATAATACTTTTCATCTCTTTCGGCTATGTTTAGCTTTTGCTACCTTTTAGTTAGACTAAAGCAATACTTTTTTCTTAATTCTACAAGAAGGGCTGATTTAAGAGTAGGCTTTTTATTTGAGGATGTTGGCTAAAGAAAGACCTCTGTGCTCTGTACACTGAATTAGCTGCCCGTGTTAAGAGTGGTGCTGAGTAGAAATGGCTACTTCCAAGTTCTGGGAGACCAAAGAAGTATTCCCCTGACCATTTCTTGTTAGAGAACAATGTTATTAATTTGTGAAAAACATGAAAATTATTATTTAGGCTCAGCTTTCAGTAGCAAAAACAGTAAAGCTCAGTTACGGTGATTGATTTCAGAAAGGTACCAGCTGCTCCCCATGGTAATTTGTTGCCCTCTTGTCCAGAGGACTTCAGCAGCCTCTCAGATTGTGTGGTGGAGGGGCTTACCAACGAGGCTAAGCAATTCCAGCCACGTGCGTCCCGGAAAACCATGGAAAGTCACCAAGTGCTTTAAAAGCTTTCTTTTATATTATGATGTTCTCTTCTTTTTCATCGTCCTAAAAGCTTAGTACCTTTCTGTAATGAAAAATAGTTCAATCTCATAACATCTTCCGAAATCAGCAAATATGTGTGAATTACTTCCAGGGTGATACCCAACCAATACTTAACTTATAAAAAAAAAAAAGAGAGAGAGAGAGACTTTATCTTTGAGAGCATTTTTAGGTTCACAACCAAATGGAGCAGAAAGCACAGATTTCCCGTACAGCCCCTGCCCCCACACATGCAGAGCCTCCGCTATTGTCAGGATCCCTCACCTGAGTAGATACAGTCGATGATGCTCCATTGACATGTCATAATCCCCCCAAGTCCAGAGCTCACACTCGAGCTCACTCTTAGTGTGGGATAGTCCACAAGTTTAGACAAATGTAGAATGGTATGTTTCCTCCGTTACAGTATCAGAGTTTGACCCCCCATAGCCCTCTCCCACCTGTCTGTCCTCCTGTTCGCTAGCCTCTGGCAACCACGGATCTCTCTACTGTCTCCATAGCTGTGCCTTTTCCCAGATGTCTGTAGTTGGAACCATACACTGTGTAGTCTTTTTAGACTGGCTGCTTTGACTTGCTGATATGCATTTCAGTTTCCTCCCTGTCCTTTCGTGGTTTGATAATTCATTTCTTACTAGCGCCGGATAGGATTCCGTTGTCTTCATACAGCCCAGTTTATTTGTCCTCTCACCTATTTTTTAATCCATTCAGCTATTAAAGGGTATCCCGGTAGTGTGCAAGATGTGGCAGTTATCAATAAAGCCACTATAAACATCTGTGTGCAGGTTTTTGTGTGGATATAAATTTTCAGATACTTTGGGTAAATACCAAGGAGTGTCATTGCTGGATCGTAATATAAGAATGTTTGGTTTTATAAGAAACTAGAAAACTTCTTCCAAAGTCACTCCGGATTTGCATTCCCACCAGCAGTGAATAGGAGTTCCCGTTGCTCCACATCCTCATGAGCATTTGGTGTTGCTGTTGTTCTGGATTTTGTCCATTCTAATAGGTGTGTAGTAGTATATTATTGTTCTAATTTGCATTTCTTTGGTGATGTATGGTGTGGACCATCTTTTCATATGCTTCTTTGCCATCTGCATATCTTTTTTTTTTTTTTTCTTTTAAAAGAGAAAGTGCACACATGCACAGGGGAGGGGCAGAGGGAGAGGGAGAATCCCCAGCAGTCTCCACACTCAGCCGCTGGAAGCCTGACGAAGGGCTGGATCTCACCACCCTGAGATCGTGACCTGAGCCAAAATCCGGAGTTGGATGCTTAGCCCACTGAGCCGGCCAGGTGCATCTGTGAATCTGGTTTAGTGAGGTTTCTGTTAAAAGTCTTTGGTCCATTTTTTAATAGGGTTGGAATTTCAAAAGTTCCTTGTAAGTTTGGGGTAAAAGTCCTGTATCAGATACGTCTTCTGCAGATATTTTCTCCCAGTCTATGAACTGCTTTATTCTCTTGACAGTGTCTTTCACAAAGCAGAATTTATTTACTTATTTATTATTATTATTATTTTTAAAGATTTTACTTATTTATTTGACAGACAGAGATCACAAGCAGGCAGAGAGGCAGGCAGAGAGAGGGGGGAAGCAGGCTCCCCGCTGAGCAGAGAGCCCGATGTGGGGCTCAATCCCAGGACCCCGGGATCATGACCTGAGCCGAAGGCAGAGGCTTTAACCCACTGAGCCACCCAGGCGCCCCAGAATTTTTTTATTTTAATGAAGTCCAGCTTCAGTTGGTTCTTTCATGCGTCATACCTTTGACATTTTGTCTAAAAAGTCATTGTCAGGTCTAAGGTCATCCTGATTTTCTCATATGTTACCTTTTGGGAATTTTATAGTTCTGGATTTACATTTAGGTTTGTGATCCGTTTTGAGTTAATTTTTTTGAAAGGTACAAAGTCTGTGTCTAGGTTCATTTTTCTGCATGTTGGTGTCCAGTAGTCTCACCACCATTTGTTGAAAAGACCGACTTTGCTCTTCTGGGTTGCCTTTGCTCTTTTGTTCGAAGACCAGTTAACTGTATTTACGCAGATTTGTTTTGGGGCTCTCTGCTCTGCTCCACTGATTCACCTGTCTGTTCTTTTGCCAATACCACACTGTTTTGATTACTTACAGTAAATCTTGAAGTCAGGTAGTATCAGTCCTCCATCTTGGTTCTTTCCCTTCAATATTGTCTTGGCCATTCTGGTTTTTTTTTTCTCTTTCCACATAAACTTTAGGATAAGCTCATGGACAGCCACAAAATAGCTTTTTGGGATTTTTATTGGAATCAAATTGCATCTGTAGATCAAGTGGGGAAGAATTGACATGACAGTATTGAGTATTCCTGTCCATAACATGGAGCTTTTCTCCATTTATTTAGTTATTTTTGATTTCTTTGATCAGTTTTGTATTTTTTTAAAGATTTTATTTATTTATTTGGCAGACAGAGATCACAAGTAGGCAGAGAGGCAGGCAGAGAGAGACGGAGAAGCAGGCTCCCTGCTGAGCAGAGAGCCCGATGTGGAACTCGATCCCAGGACCCTGACTTCATGACCTGAGCTGAAGGCCGGGCTTCACCCACTGAACCACCCAGACACCCGTGGGTTGTTGTTTTTTTTCCTCATATAAGTCTTATACATATTTTGTTAGATTTGTACTTGACCACTTAATTTTGGAGGGTACTAATGTAAATGGTATTGTGGTTTTTAAAAAATCTTTTTGGGGGCGCCTGGGTGGCTCAGTGGGTTAAAGCCTCTGCTTTCGGCTCAGGTCATGATCCCAGGGTCCTGGGATCGAGTCCCACATCGGGCTCTCTGCTCAGCAGGGAGCCTGCTTCCTCCTCTCTCTCTGCCTGCCTCTCTGCCTACTTGTGATCTCTCTCTCTGTCAAATAAATAAAATCTAAAAAATTTAAAAAAAAATCTTTTTGCCAAGTGAAATAAGTCAAGCAGAGAAGGTCAATTATCATATGGTTTCACTTATTTGTGGAACATAAGGAATAGCATGGAGGGCATTAGGAGAAGGAAGGGAAAATAAAGCGGGGGAGGGTAGTTTGGAAGGGGAGACAAACCATGAGAGACTGTGGACTCTGGGAAACAAACAGGGTTTTGGAAGGAAGCGGGGTGGGGGGATGGGTGAGTCCGGTGATGGGTATTAAGGAGGGCACGTATTTCATGGAGCACTGGGTGTTATACGCAATCAATCATGGAACGCTACACCAAAAACTAATGATATACTATATGGTCACTAACATAACATAATAAATAAAATAAAATTTTTTCATTGAGGTATAATTAACATAGAACATTATATTAGATTTAGGTGTACAACATAATGATTCAATATTTATATATATTATGAAATGATCACTATATAAGTCTCCATCACATCACTATACATAGTTATAAGGTTTTTTTCTTGTGATGAGAATTTTTAGCATTTTCTCTCTTAGCAACTTTTAAATATGCAATATGGTATCATTAACTAACTCTGGTCACTATGTTATATATTACATCCTTAATGATACGTTTTTAATTTCAAATGCCACGCATTCATTGCTGGTGTATAAGAAAACGGTTAACTTTTGCATATTAACTTTGTATCCCACAGCCAGGTAAATAACTTTTTAAGCATTTCTAGCATTGTGAAATATGGGTGGGATAAATTTTCCTTAAAATTGCCAACTGCACTTCAGTAAACATTTTTAACTCCTTCAGGTACAGAGACATCCACCAACCTCCATCAAAAGCTCTGTTACCACGTGTTGGGAACTGATCAGTCAGAAGATATTTTGTGTGCTGAGTTTCCCGATGAGCCTAAGTGGATGGGCGGAGCTGAGGTATGGTGCTACTGTGAAATTGCCCCGCAAACACAGTGTCACATGGATTGTGTATATGGATGTTCTTGTGTGATCTTTAAGGATGTGGTGAGTCCCGGGAGTGAATATTCTTTTGTTAAAAGTATTGGTATTCCAATTGACTCTTAAGAGTGAAGGTGATGATAAACCTTTTAACTGCAACTTCAACATAAAAACCTTAATACAAAGTAATACATGCTTATGGTAAAAAAAAAAAAAAGCAAAAGTGCAGAATCACATAAAGCAAAACATGAACATTTTGAAATTCAGAATCTTAGGTCTCAGAGGTGAAGAAAGTATCCTTCCCCAAAATTTTCTTTGTAGAAATGAGAAATTGGGGAGAGAGGGAGTATATGTTTTCCTTTTTTACACAGCTTTCCTCTTCATATATATTGTTCACTTGTTTTTACATTAAAATGTGCATTTTGAGATTTTTCCCATCTAATAGATATTCAGGTATTGCTTGGGGGTCTTGGCCATAACCAAACTCTGTTTGAAGTCTTTGAAGTTACCGGCCCAGATTTTATTCTGTATCTTGAGAATCAACTGTGAAAAAACTTAGAGGGACTTGGAGTAAAAACTTAACTCTTACTAGTTCATTTCTGGGTAGTAAGAAGTATTTTTAAAAGAAAAGCATTCTGAATGTTTTGATACAGTTGGGCTGTTGGCCCATTTTTAATGAGAATGAGAAATCCACTAGAAAATCTTTATAGAGCTCCTACAGCCACTTACTTAGAACTTTGGTTAAAAAAAAAGGAACATTTGATATTCGAAGTTGGGCTCATGGGTCTGGTTCACTGGAGATAGAATAGGAACCCACAGTGTTTTAGTTCCTGTGCATTGATACACCTTATTCCAGATTGTCCTTTTATTTATAAGTTTCGCTAGACCGCGGCTTGGCAGACTGCTGCCTGCCTTCAGGCCACATCTGGCCTGCTGCCAGCTTTAGTCAATAAGGCTTTATCAGAGCCCAGCCGCACCCTTCATTTTGTGTCTTTCGGGGCTGCTGTCGGATGGCAGTAGTGGGGTTGAGTCGCCACAAAAGGCCCCTTAGCCCAAAAAGCTGAAAATATTTACTTTCTGGCCCTTAATAGAAAAAATTTGCCAGACTTTAATGCAGTATGTGAATTTTTAGGAGTTCTGTGACCCGAAACTCTCCTTTTCTCGTGCTTTTTCCTTTTCACTGAAGTGCCTCCCCCATGAGCCATCTTTGTGTAGTTACTACTGTCATTTTTCTCACCTGTTTGTTTTTAATGGCTTCTCTGACTCTATTTATAGATTGTTTCTACCGTTTCCTTCTTAGTTCAGCTTCTCCTCCTACTTAAGTCTTCTGGTTACTGTGGTTAATAGATGTTGGTTTATAAAATAATACAGATTTTTACTGTCATCTGAGTGAAACAGGGAGATGAATATGCTACCGAACGATGTTTTAATATTAGATCATGTGTTTCTCTTTTTTTATCTTTTTGGAGGGAAGGTATTGATGCGGAAAATCTAAAATAATATGTTTTAATAATCAATTTTATTCCCCCTGGATTCTTCATAAAATCAAAGACCAACTTTCCTAGAGAAATTTTTATATTTCAAAGCTAATAATTTCGTTACAGCAGGCCCATTTTAATTAAGGTAGATGTATTTGGTTGATACAGTAACATGGATATTGAAAATAAATGCCAGAATATTTATATAATTTAGTGTATTGGACTAAAAGGAAACAAGCTTTATAGTAGAATATGCGTGCAGCTCAAGTTGCTTGAATTTCTCTTAATGTTTGGTTGAAGCAGTGAGGTTTTTTGTTGTTTTTTTTTTTTTAACTTTTTAAACTCTGGTAAAATATACATAACAGAATTACTGGTTTAATCATTTTTAAGTGTAGAGGCACGTGGCATTAAGTACACTGACATCATCGTGCAACCATCACCAACCATACACCTCAAAACTTTGTTCATCTTGCAAAGCTGAAACTGTCCCCGTAAGTAGTGACTCCCCATCTCCCCTGCCTCCCCCATTCCCTGGCGGCTTTCCTTCTCCTTTCTGTCTCCCTAGGTTGGACTCTTCTAGGTGCCGCGTGTCATCGTCCTCATGTAGTATTCGTCCTTTTGTGACTGGCTGTTTGACTTAGCGCGAAGTCCTCAGGCTCGTCCGTGTCGTGGCGTGTGTCAGAATTTCCTTCCTTTTTATAATTGAATAATATTCCATTGTGGGTAAACACCACATTTTATTCATTCATCTGTTGTTTCCATAGCACTGTTGTGAGCAGCCAGTTTTGAAGTGAGGGGTGCCTGGCTGGCTCAGTCAGTTAAGCATCCGATTCTTGATTTTGGCTCCGGTCATGATTTCAGGGTCATGATATCGAGTCCCGTGTCAGGCTTCTGCTGGGCGCGGAGTCTGAGATTCTCTCTCCCTCTGCCCCTCCCACCCCCGCCCACTCACTCACTCTCCGGGGAAAAAAAATAAATAAATAAAAAATAAAAATATAGTGGAGATATATATGTATTTAACAAATATACATTCAATTCTACTAGGAAAGTGAAAAGCAGATTTAAGTAGTTGATGTGATCCTTCTGCCATTCATTAAAAAGATGTTCACTCTATATAAATTGTCTGATGTAATCTTTACCAAAGCCTCGAAAAGGAGGTGATCATTCCATTCCATTGCATGGAGGAAGTAAAATGCCTGTGTGAGAGAGTGTGTTAGACCCACAGCCTGTGTCTTCCTAACCCCGTGCACTCAGCCTCTCTGGTTAGAAGGAAAGAAGGCTTGTAGAAACAGTAGCGAGGACTGTTGAAAGGATACGTCTGTACCGTACAGAAGTAGTAAACTTGTTAAAAAAAACTTAAGGGACATCTATGGTGAGTCCCAAGGAGCTTTATATTGGATCAGAGCCTTAATAGTGAAATATACGGAGCAAGTCTCCCAAGAACCAGCAGGCTTATTAAGTCAAGGCTGGGCGTGGTCTTCCTTGAGGCTGCGTTCCACCTGCTTGGGTGGTCTTGTTACAAGAGGTGACACCCCTCCGGGTACCAGGGTCAGTCGCTTCATACCACACTCTGATGCGTGGTATTTTTCAAGTAGTTACTTTGGGGATCATCATTTTGAACCCAGTGTTTTGTTAATACTTTCTACACTTCCACAGTGTCTGAATGGAGAGCTAGTGTTAGAGTGATGGCGTACCGTGACAGAAACTCCGAGACTGTGTCCTCGTCCTGTCGGTGCGGCCTTGGGCACATCCCTTCTCTCTCTCTCTCTCCTTCATTCCCCTGGGGCTTCTTCAGCTGAGAGTCTATGGCTAGAGGATTCAGCACATCTCACTGACCCTGACTCAGGCTTCCTAGGTGAGAAGGTAGCTGCCGGATGTGAGAGCAGCTTGGGCTTTGTGGGTGTGGTTGGATGGGCCTTTCGGGGGGGTGGCTGGCGAGTGTGTGGATGTGCGTGGATTTCTCCGGCGACCCGCCGTACCCCTCCCTTTGGCTGCTGCAGTCCAGGTTCACTGAGGACTTCCCTTTTTATCCTAGACACTGTCTCCTTAGGACTCCTTTTCCTTCACAGAGGCCTCCTCTGCCTTCTTGCACAGACAGGTCTTCCTGCCTGGAGCAGTCCACCACGTAGAACCAGGAAGCAGCTTTAGTTTTGCCATCATTGCCCTTGACAACATCTGCCCGCAGGATGACTGATTCCATCTAGCAGAACCCACAGCTTCGGGACGTTTTTGCATATTAGAACTGTTACAGAAGATCCACATGCTGCTTCCCTCTGTCCAGCTCATATTTGGTGAGCACAAGGGGGACTGGACAGGGAATAGGGACTACTGAACCCCCTGCTTGGGGTTTGTTTGTTTTTTTCCCATACGAAGACTTTATTCAAGATAGCCTCACAGTAGCACAGCCCAAATATCCACTGTCAAGCGCATGAATGAACTAACTGTGGTACATCCCTACAGTAGAATACTACTCAGCAGTAGAAAGGAACAGACTGTTGATATATTCAGCAACAGGGATGAATCTCAAAATAATTATGCTCAATGAAAGCTAGAAGAAAGGAGAATGCAGGAGTACAGAGTGTTTGGTTATATTTATAGAACACTCTGGAAAATGCAGACTAGCCTATAAAGGCACAATACAGATCAGCGGTTGCTTGTGGACAGGGTTGGGGAACAGGAGGAGGGGGGACGTGAAGGGGCAGGAGGAGGAGACTCGGGAGGGTGATCAGACGGGGACTCTGGAACTGACGTTTCACAGGTGAGGCCATTCTGAGCAATGACGGTCTCCAGTTCTGTCCCCTCGGTTATTCATCGTGGGCTGGTTCTCCAGCGGCCCTGCAGGGAGGAGGAGTTGGAGGCGAACGGGATTCCTGCTGCTCCGGAGCTGTTTGTCGGTGTTTAGCTGCTACCGTCTGCTCGCAGTCATGCCCGGTGTCTGGTGCGGGCTCCTTGAAGGCATCCTTGCGTAGGGAGAGCCCCTCCATTCTGGGAACCTGCGTGCTCTTCTCTGCAGTGGATAGTAAACGCTCTGGCTCACATTTGTGTTGCCTCCCAAGGCCGCTGCTCCCAGCATGGTCCCCTCCGTAGCTCCCGTCGTCCATCCTTTTTCTGTAGGGACCTTTCAAGATGGCTAGGAGGGAGGCTACCTTCCTGGTGTCTCTTGTTCTTCGGGAAGCAACCTCCATGGGTTGCTCCGTCCCAGAAGGGTGGGTGCTGGCCAGCGCCGCTCTCCTCACCTGCCAGCCGAGAGCCTCCTCCCTCGGGCCCTGCAGCTCCCTCATGCCCCTGGGGTAGCGTGAAACCCATCTAGCATTTGGCTTAGACGGGCAGTGGTGTCAATTATTTAATATAGACCAGAAGGCTTTACCTAGAAGGTAGGATTGTGGGAGAATAGAAATTGTCATGTTTTTGAAGATTCTACTGGATTAAAAAAAAAAAAATCCCTTTATTTTAAAGTGATTCTCAGAGCATTTCGGGTGTGGGGGGGGGCTGGAAACAGGGAAATCAAGTATTTTGAGACACTTTTCCCAGCAGAGGGTGCTCTAGAATGAAGATTCTGAAAATGTGTCAAGTACCTTTAGAAAGGATTACGGAGAAAATGCCCAGCCTCTCTGTGACTGTCCTGCCGAATTCTGTATTGAGAACCGAATTCTGTCATAACTAATTCTTGAAAAGAGGGCTTCTTTTTCACAAGGGTAATCCTAATCTTCACGTTTATCACATATCTCTGTTGTACGTTCACTTGTGGTCCCTAATTGTTCAAGTATGTGTATATTTGTGCAGACGCTTGTATATTATATGTTTATGTTAACGTGTGAAATCACTGCCTAGTGCTGGACTCCGTGGGCACACAGTGAACGTTACTGTGAGGTTCGTGCACGTGAAGACCCTCGAGGCCTGGTGTGCACCCAGCTTTGCCTTACCGAACATAGGCGGCCTGGGTGTGTTGGTGTCCCTCAGGGAATTCCGCCTCACCTGCCCCTCACTCACTGCACAGCCTGGCTTGAGCAGAGCCCTTGCTCAGCAGCCCTCTTCGTGGTCAGCACGCTTCGGGCATCTCTTCCCCCGGGGCCCAGGAAGCCATAGGCTCGGTGTCCCCTCCCTTCCCTGCCATTCGATCTTCGGGAGCACAGATGGGCACGCTCGGCCCTCTGGAAGCTGTTCTTGCTGTAGTCAGCTCTTCTATTTATAAACATTTCCCAGTATTGCTAAGGGGCTTAGGGGCTCATCATGTTGCATTTGTCTGTTGTTTTAAAGACACTTTGTCCTCTTGGCCAGAGCTTTGGGGGCGGAGCCGGCACGGGCAGCTTGTGTCGCTGGTGAGCCTTCATCTCCTTGTGCTGTGAGAGCCTTGCGCCCCGCCCCAGCTCCCAGACCCCGACCCCCTGCGCGCGTCACGGGGGCGGCTGAGCCGCTCTCTTTCTGTCCATCCCGGGGTGGGTCCCCAACCGGACTCACCACCCATGTCCTCTCTCCAGCAGCGCGGGGCCTGATAATATCCATCGTGCTGACAGCGTGCAGGAACATCCAGCACATGGTGGGGAAGGAAAGTCAGGAAGCCACGCCACAGACCCGTCTGTGAGTTAAAGCTAGAAGGCAGGGCGGCTCTGTACACGGGAAACAGCTCCTGACGGGGGAGAGTTGGTTTTGATGGTACGAGGGTTGGATTTGCTCATCAGTGGCTTCTCACCTGCCCCCCTTGGTCAGTAAGGGAGAAAAGAAAACAAACAGTAGATTCTTGAACAACCCAGCTGCTCTGTCAGAGAACGATGGCGGCTCTGTCATGTCAAGACCTACGTTACTCATTTTAATTTGAATGCGGGTTTGTTTTGTTTTTTTTACCCCCCTAAAATTTTCTGTCAGATCTGTTTCTGGCATACTGAGGAACACCTCATACAGGATTTGGGTTGATTTCTGTTTTCCTGCATTGCTGTGGGATCACAGTGTCCTGGGAAAGTGCTTCTGACTGAATGACTTCCTGTAGGGGATGTTTGTGTTAACCCACGTCACATGAGCCTATGGCTGCCCCCGTCCTTGACCACTCCCATAGTTGTACAAATCCGTAGTGAGTCCTTTAAGTGAGAAGCCATCATTGTAACGATTAGTTAGTTTGACCTTTAAAAGTTTTCCTCAGCTAAGTTTTGGAAACATACTTAATATTAAAGAGATAATGTTAGGATTCACTACTATCATGAAAGGAATCCAAAAGAGACTATAAAACTGATAAAGTTTCCTGCTCTGAGAGGCACCTGATTAACTCCCAAAGCTATTAAAATCCATTTTCATTTCTTTTGTTAATGTTCCAGACAATTTTAAGTCTCACTGCTTTTTAGGATACTTTTTTTTTTAAAATATATACACAATTCTTTTGTCCTAATATTTAAAAGGAATACTTTTCTCAATTTGAAAAAGTATGTGTAGATTCAAATTATGGGGAAAAAAACTTTCTTCACTTCTTGTTAGATTCTAAGTGGAAATTATTATATATACCAAAGAAATTTCATGGTCTGTAGAGGTTTGGTTATTAACACAAGACCACATGACTGGAGTTCAGTAGCTCTTGTATAAAATAGCTTATGAGTTGTTCTTTGAAAATGTTAATGCGTTTGGGGCACCTGAGTGGCTCAGTTGGTTAAGCATCTGCCTTCAGCTCAGATCACGATCCCAGAGTCCTGGGATCCAGCCCTGTGTTATGTTCCCTGCTCAGTGAGGAGTCTTCTTCCCTCTCTCTCTGTCAAATAAATAAAATATTTTTTTAAAAAAGAAAAATAATATGTTTGATGAAAGTCCACATATTATACACACACACACACACACACATAAATATTAGCTATGTGTCTTTGTTGTTTAGAAAAACACCTTTGTAGGGACGCCTGGTGGCTCAATTGGTTAAGCCTTTGCCTTGGGCTCAGGTTATGATCCCAGGGTCCTGGGATCAAGTTCCACATTGGGCTCCCTGCTCAGCAGGGAGTGTGCTTCTCCCTCTGCCCTTCACCCCACTGTCTCTCCAGTAAATAAGTAAAATCTTAAAAAAGAAAAAAAAAGAAAAATACCTTATAGACAAATGATTGGGAGTTTACAACATTAAGTGATCTTTGTTCATTTTCTCTTAACATGAGATGCATAAAGAAAAGTTAGTTGATCCAAGTCATTTAGAAAACCCAGCTATTTTTATTGTATATTATTGGGACTGAGAATAGCCAAATTCAGTGAATTTAAAATTTTTATATGCTTGTAATATTAATAACATAGGGTTATTGTTTAAAATAAATTACAAAGATCCCATTTTCCAGAAAAACTGCTAGTATTGTCATATTCTATTTCACACTCATTTCAGTAAATTCATTAATAAAAAAAAAAAGAATGGATGGTAAAGCTGATACATCTTGTAAATATGGAGCAGCTATGATCCAGACCCAGGTCTGAATGGATCACTGTCACACCTATGTAAGGCATTAGCTGACGACATTTGATAAAAGCATTATTTGGGACTAGGTTCCCCTCAGGTGTATTCCAGTTACTGTTTATCTCTTTAAAATTCTGTAGTGTTATGACTTCTGTATTTGTAGAGGTTATATCCTGAATGAGCTGATTCATGTGAATTTTGTGTTTGTTGAAGAAGCATATGTGAGCCCAACAGAATAAAGTACGAAACACATACTCCATCTGAGCGTGAATGACGTCTGTCTAGGGCTTCCGTATATTATTACCTCAGTGTTGCTTAGTGCCACAGTACACACAAGTACAACTTCTGAGTAATTAATGTGGCTTCTTTAATGAAAGTATGAAGTCTGATAATCCCACACCTTGTGCCCTTTGATAAGTCTCAATGAGTGTGACAGCCATTACTGGGTCCCCGCTTCAAAAACAGAAGCCAACACTTACAGCCGTTTTCTCCAGTAGCACAAAATACGCCACGCTGAGAAACCAAAAGATTAGAGGGGAGCACTTCTTTCCACACTTGTCTGGCCTCCCTTTGGGGGAGTTTTCCTCAGTCAGGGCTTGAAAACCGAATAGGTCAGGCTGAGAATTCCCAGCCGACTCATGGTCCTGAGCCACGTTCTTTTATGGAATCGCCTTATCAGCAGTCGGGTTGAAATCTCGTTCTGCACCTGCTGACTCTGGTTTCATTTCTAGCTGATGCGCTGGGAGAAGTGCATTGTTCGTTGGGCCTGCCCAGGAGGCTGAGTAGTTGTGGGCTGTGCTAGGTCACACACTGCGTGTGTACGAGATGTTGTGATGGCCTTGCAGGCTGTTGCAGGTCAGGTTCCTTGGCACGCGGACCGGAAGTTGAATGGGAGTGCTTTCAAAGCCTGTGCGCGTGGGGGGGCGGGGGCAGACAGGAAGGAGGTGAACTGTAATGCAGTCCTTACGAAGACCTTGGCCAGTCCTCCAGGGAGCTCTCGAGCTGCATTTGCCTTCAGCATTTTCCTGACTGGGGCTTTATACCCTTGAATTAATTAGTCATTATATGGGGGAAGAACCCAGAAGGATCTGTGACCTTGGGAGAGGCGGTCCTCTCCAACCTGAGGACAGGCCTGGAGGTTCTCAGCCGAGCACTGGCCGCTCCCAGCACGCAGCCGGCCGCACCGTCCCCTGCACGTGCTGCTGTCCTTTGGCAGTCTGTGCCCTTGGGAGTGAACATATGCAGCTCGAGTATATGTCAGCACAGTTCTGGGGACCAGACAGCTGCACCACCCTAGCAGGTGTGAGAAGGCAGAATTCAAGCAACCGTTTTGAAAGAGATTCTACTTCTCTTTTAAAATCATTTAAGGACCCTCCCCCAAAGCCTTCTCGGTGCTCACTCTTCCTCCACCTCCCTCCCTGTTAGCTGCCCTTCTCTGCACCCCTTCATACTTCGCACTTCTTGCTGTTACTACCCTGTAGTGTTCTCTGTGTGCAGCATGTGTGTGTCTATCTCTTACTCGCACCTGAGCATGAGCTCCCCAGACCCTGTCCTGTTGGGGCGCCTGGGGGGCTTAGTGGGTTAAAGCCACTGCCTTCAGCTCAGGTCATGATCCCAGGGTCCTGGAATCTGCTCAGCAGGGAGCCTGCTTCCCTCTCTCTCTCTGCCTGCTTGTGATCTCTTTCTGTCCAATAAATAAATAAAATCTTTAGGAAAAAAAAAAAAAGGACCCTGTCCTATTGATCTGTGTGTTTCAGAACCTGGTTCAGCAGTGGCCGACTCCCAGTAAACACTGGTGGAATAAATGGCCTTAGCTCGGACTCCCCGAATAGTGGGCAGCTGTGTTTGATGGCATAAGTTAAATCATGTCCTGTTAAAACCAGCCACTATGGTGACCATAGCTGTCTCCAGCTCCCCCTCCCCCCTCCCCAGAAGCAAGGGGGCTCTGATTGGGGTGGCTTTTCATTTGTTCCTCTCCACTGAGGTTTGCCTGGTTATGGATAATGAAAAGCTGAATGGTAAAGAATGGTTATTTATGAGTAAATAAAGAATGATAGCTTTAAGGGACACCTGGGTGGCTCAGTCGTTAAGTGTCTGCCTTTGGCTCAGGTCTTGATCCCAGGGTCCTGGGATGGAGCCCCACATTGGGCTCCCTGCTCGGCGGGGAGCCTGCTTCTCCCTCTGCCTCTGCTTCCACCCTCATGTTCTCTCTCTCGTGTTCTGTCTCTCAAATTAATAAAATCTTTTAAAAAAATGATAGCTTTCATCCCTGTTGGTGTAGAGTTACTGGATGTAATATCCGCAAATGTGAATATTTGATTTATAGTAATTCTTAGAAATTTTTTGTTAATTAATACTTAACTACATAAAATGTGATTTTCATGAAATAACATCATTTGACTTAAGGAAAATGTGTTTAAACAATATAGACATAAAGTAGAAGAAAGCTGTGAAAAGCAAAGATTTAAGAATTACGTCTTTTATAATTGGTCGGACTAGTATTACTCCAGCGTTGTTGCAACAAGTCTGTGCTTTTGAATCAGATTAATTGCTTCCAGAGAACACAGGTATTCTAGTTGATATCATATTGTTTAAAGAAAAAACAATAATACTTTGTGAACAGGAATTTATAGTGTTTCTTGAAGGCCTGATGGAGCCCTTGGCTCAATTTTTTTTTTTTATCTGTTTTCTTTTTATCTGGATTTCAGAAGAGTCACTTATTTTTTTAAAGATTTCATTTATTTATTTATTTATTTGTCAGAGAGAGAGAGAGAGCACAAATAGGGGGAACAGCAGGCAGAGGGAGAAGCAGGCTCCCCACTGAATAGGGAGCCCGATTTGGGGCTTTATCCCAGGACCCTGGATCATGACCTGAGTCAGAGGCAGATGCTTAACCGACTGAGCCACCCAAGCATCCCAGAAAAGTCACTTTTTTTTTTCTGTTGAGATGCAGGTGTCCTCTTCGTTAACAGTATTTTTCTCTCCTTCTCCCAGTGATTTCCAAAATTCATTTTTAAAATTGCCTTTAAATAGTCTGAATGTGAAGCTAAGGTTAATAAATACACATTATTACAATTTTAGTAGAAGAAGGTGTATTTCTAACCGATGTATTTGGGCATAGCAGTGACATTTAAAAATGATTTCAAAATCTGAGACTTTGAGCATCTGAAAATTCAGAATTGTTTCCAGTTTAGCAGATTTGCTTGGTGACTATGGACCGTCACTGGGTTGTGATGGAGAGAGCTCCAGTGAAAAAGATGGACTGAATTGGCATCCCAACAGTAATGTACCTTGGGGCTTTCTACCTTAGATTAAATATAAACTGCTACAATATTTAGTCCAGCCAGAAATGCTGAGAAAAACTCATTAGACATGCTCGCAACACCTGTCATCAAAGGTTTGGTGTGGTTCTTGCAGTGAGTTTTACTGCCCTGTATTTCCGTTGGCTGGATCACTGCAACTGAATTAACCATCATTTATGATCGATATATCATAACTTTAATCACTAAGCTATAAAAATTCCATCTTCATTTAAAGGATAAGAAAACAAAACTATGAAGTATTAATGAGGCTACTTTTCATTACATTTGATAAAGTTATGATCATAAGATTGCTTGACAATATTCGTAAAGGTCAGTTAAAAATAAGGTGAAACTAAAATTCTGGACATGAGTTCATTAACTTTGTATATGAAAACCTTAAGGAAAACATATAAAAACCTAGAAATAGGGTTTATATAACTACCAAAGTGGTCAAAGAAGGGACAGTGTTCATAAAGAAATTTATATTAATGCAGTACCAAGAGGAAAGAAGGGGAGAGCAAAGTGAATAGAATACTTGAAATTAAAAACATGGAAGCCAGTACATCAGCAATAACAGTTAATGGAAATGGAATATAGATTCTTAGGTTAGATTTTTTTTTTTTTTTTAACTCAGTCAAGTCTAACGTTGTTTGCATGAGACCCACTTAACATGATGACGGGTAAGTTGGAAGTACAGTGAGAATGAGAATGGATAAAAAGATTAATGGAAATCAGAAATATATATGAGGTTTTTCCAAAACTGATGATCTCTGGAAAGACTGAGGAGCCTGGCAAAGGATGGAAGAGAATGCACCAGAGGCATTTGATGTTACGTGTAGTTTGTGGCAAAGACCCATACAGCGAAATGCGATTCATGTTTATGATGGGAAACTGCTTCTGAACACCGAAAAATGTCACCAGGAAAGAGCAGCCAAATTAAACAGGAATTTCTAGAATTTTTGGTAAAACTGTAACTTACTTGGAATCCCACTTCTGTTTCTCAAGTACAGATTATCTCTGTTCTTTAGAACAGTTTTTTCTGAGAAAGAGATGTTCAACTTACAACATCCAGTGTGCTGCCGAGTGTTTAAAAATGCTGGGCATTTTAGACAGGCATAGTCATTATGATTGATTTATAAATGCAGAAGAATCTGATTGACTAGCAACAGGTGGTCTACCAAAATGAACCTGTAGACAGAGAGCAAATGGGTATTTTCGTTTGGAGAGCTGGAATCTAATTCCTGCAAATTTAAGCACTTGCTGCTGCTAGGCAGTAAAATCTGAAGTAGTCCATGCTCAGACACCCTCGTCTAGGTGACATTTAGCTCGGGGTCGTCACATTGCCCTGGTGGAAGGAATCAGTGCATGCGGGCTTGATGAGAGCAGTGCGGCAAGTTAGAGTGAACGTTTGACAGTTTCACCTCTACATACAAGAGAAGCAGCATGCCCCAAAGGCTGCAGGTAGTTCATAGAAGTTTCAGTGGAACAGAAACAGTAAAAATACCTTATTGTGTAATGAGGTGGAAGAAATATGTCATTGTTGTTGTTTTTTTAAAAATTTTTTTTTATTTATTTGTCAGAGAGGGAGAGAGAGAGCGAGCACAGGCAGACAGAGTGGTAGGCAGAGGCAGAGGGAGAAGCAGGCTCCCTGCCGAGCAAGGAGCCCGATGTGGGACTCGATCCCAGGACTCTGGGATCATGACCTGAGCCGAAGGCAGCCGCTTAACCAACTGAGCCACCCAGGCGTCCCTCATTGTTATATTTTTTATGAATCATGGATATCATCTTTGAAATTCCGTATTACGTTCTTAATTCTTATATCTGTGTATTTCAAGCACGCACAATAATATACTCTTAAAGATGTAATTATTAAATAAAAAATTAAAAATTAGTTAAAACAATGAAAACATAATGATGTATTTGCCTCTGGCCTTGGCAGTGTAACTGGTCCTAGAGCAGCCCTCCTGCTATAAACAGCGAGAAAATGACATGAAATCAAGCAGTCCTTTGCAGATGTGGTCAGCAGGCATTGCTGGACCATCATCTGTAAGAGCAGCAAGTCCTGTGACGGCCCCATCTTTCTGCCTTTCTGGAGATATTTTTGGAGTCTGGCACAAGGACAGGAGCCCACAGAGTATTATAGTCTCCCCGACTTAGTATTCAGGAAGACTGAAGCCACTGGAATTTGCAGGCAGGGAACTACTACGAAGAGTCCCAGAATTCGCCTTGGTCTCCCTTTGTGTCCTTGCTGACTTTTAAGTAGTACATGCATAAGATGAGACTTCATGATTCAGGCTACCAGGGAGCTGTAAGCCAACAACTACCAGAGGGTTAACAAGTCGGAAGCTGCCACTTTCTGACCAAAATGGAAAGACCTTGTGAACACCCAGGGGCTTCACCAGCAACCCCAGAAAGGCCCACCTTTGCAGTGGGGCTGTATGTTCTCCAGCAAAGCTTGAAAACAAGCCTCCAATGGATCAAGCTGATCCACTCGCAAATTAACTGCCTCAAAACTTTTTAAAGGACGACAAAGCAAACAGGTCAAAAAATCCAGACAACATTCAAAATGTGTAGAATCCAATTTTTAAAAGTTGCAAGATATATAAAGAAGCAGAAAAATGTGACTTATAACCAGGAGAAATAGTAGCCAATGAAACAGACTCAGAAATGACAGGTAGTAGAACTAGCAGATGGGGACTTTTTAAAAGCTATTATAAAATAAGTTTTAAAGGATTTGAGAAAATGTTAATATAATGAACAAAGAAATAATATAAAAATGAGCCAAACATTCTTCTAGATGTGAAAATAAGCCATCCAAAATGAAAAAGTCTCTGCATGGGTTTAATAGCAATTTAGATACTTCAAAAATATCAGTGCATTTGGAAACAGGACAATTGAAAATAAGCCAAAAAGAGACAGAACAAAAACAAAAGTGAACACAGCCTCACCGGCCTGTGGGACATTGCTAAGTGATCTAACATTGTGTATTTGAAGTCCTACAGTAGGGATGAGGGGATACAAAAATACATAGGAGGGGGGAAAGGTCAAAAGTGTTATGAATTTGAGGAAATAGACAAAGCCATGGTTCCAAAATGCTCGACAAATCTCAAGCAGGTCCTACAGCAAAGCCCATTATTAATTTGCATAAAAGCTAAGATGATGATAAAAAAATCTTAAAAGCAGCAAGCACATAGTGAGAAAACACTTACAGTGAGAATACGGTTGGAAATGACTTCTCACCTGAAACAATGCAAGGCAGGAGACAAACATTTTCCTTCTTGACTACCATATTTAAAAGTACAGTTCTTCCCCTCCCCAACCCCCACATCCTGCCCCTCCCTTACCTACACCTGTTTATGTTCTCCATGGCATTCGTCATTTTATAATATGCTACATAATTCCATATGTGTCTCCTCCACTAAAACATTTTTTTCCTGATCTGTTCACTAATGTATCTTTAAATGTCTTGCACATAATGGCTGCTTAGCAAATATTTATGGAATGAACATATAAAAGAGTAACACTTGTTGGTGAGTGTGTGAGGCTTCTGAAGACAAACAGAACCAACAGGTTATGTATATAGAGAGAGATTTTTTTTTTTTAAAGAGTCGGCTAGGGGCTCCTGGGTGGCTCAGTGGGTTAAAGCCTTTGCCTTCGGCTCAGGTCGTGATCCCAGGGTCCTGGGATGGAGCCCCGCATCAGACTCTCTGCTCGGAGGGGAGCCTGCTTCCTCCTCTCTCTCTCTGCCTGCCTCTCTGCCTACTTGTGATCTCTGTCTGTCAAATAAATAAAATATTTTAAAATAAATAAAGAGTTGGCTAACATGATCGTGAAGGCTTTACAAGTCCAAATTCTTAAAGGTACATTGGCAGGCTGGAAATCCAGAATTTCAGTTTGAGTCTAAGGGCGGTCTACTGGCAGAATTCCTCCTTGCCTGGGACGGTCACTGTTTTTCTGTTAAGGCTCTGGGCTGGTTGGATGAGGCGTACTCACATTATGGAGGGTAATCACCTTTAAGAGTCCACCAATTTAAATGTCAATGTCATCCAAAAAACACCTTCACAGAAACATCCAAAATAATGTTTGACCAAATATCTGGGTACTGCGGTCTAGCCGAGTTGCTAGGTAGTTAGCCATCGTAGTAGGATGTGGAAAAACAGGAGCTGTCAATCACTGTGACACGTCAGATGTAAGTCGGTATGACCATTTTGGAAAATAATTTGGCACCACCCCACAAGGCTGAATATGTTCATATCCTGCCACTGAGCAATTTCACTTCTCTTTTTAGACATGGAAATACAGATAAGGCCACAAATTAACGTGTTCAGAATTTTTGTGATGTGTTGCTTGTAATAGGAAGAAAATAGAAATAAAACATTTATTCGTGGGAAAAAGGATCAATTAATTGTGGTATATTTCTGGATCAGAATACTGCTTAGCAATTAAAAAATGAATTAAATATACATATGTTGACATGGATTAATTTTCTAAATTACGTTGAATTAAAAAATGTTAATTCCAAAAGGATATGTGTGTGCATTTATATAGAGTTTGAAACCAATTCTATTTAATTTTGGCAACTCAAAATCATAATATATTGTCATATTAGTCTACCAAGATTGTTTTTGCTACCTGAAATTCTCCTGTTTAATACTACCAAGGAAATCCACAGAAGCACAGGCTTTTTTTGGTCTTTGACGTCATGTTGTAGAGGCAATTAACGATACCCAAGGAGCTGCTCAGTAGAAACTGCATCACATCATCACGTCACGTCACAGGTTGCACCACGGATGAGCTTCCTTGCATCCTTCCTGTTTTGCTAATTCTTACTCATTTACAACAATTTTAAAATATATGACCCAAGACGAAATTTCAAGGTCAGGGATATTGATATTCAGAATGGCAGCTCGCATGTATTCTCAGTTAAAGCCTAGACTATAAATTTAAATAAAAATCACATTGAGTCATGACATGCAGTTATATCTGTTGATATTTTCCATTTAAGTATTTCACTATGCTTTTTTTTTTCAAACTGTGATGCAAGAGTAAAATAAAATTGATGTTTATCTTTTCTGACTTTCTTTGCCAGTCATAAATTTGGGGTAACCATATGACATTTGAGGTTAACCTTTATTTTTTTAGTTAACAGTGGTTTCACAAAAGAGATTTTCTAATCAGCCCCCTGCCCTGTTTTTATTTCCTTCCTAGTTGTCTGACGATGGTCGCTATGTCTTATTATCAATAAGGGAGGGATGTGATCCAGTGAACCGACTCTGGTACTGTGACCTACAGCAGGAATCCAATGGCATCAGTGGTAAGTTATCTTTCAAACAGGCAATTAGTCCAGAAAGCTCCATTAAGAAGCAATTATTTTGATCTTCTAATTGATTTCCCAAGAAACCTCCTTGCATTCAGCCGTATGAACCCTCAGTTCATATTTTTTCTTTCGGTATTGTTGCATAAAATGAGCAAAAATTGAATGAAGCTCTTTGTTGACTTTAGCATTTTCTCCATAAATTGAGGTTAACCATATATTTTGCATATGAATGTGGATGTGTCTGTTGATTATTGCAGATGAAGAGTGTAAAAGAGAATCTAGCTCTTTGGTCTGTAAAGCACTGTAATTGTCTAGATGTAATGGTGCAAACTGTCACAGGCAAAAGGAAGAGACCAGTGAGAATTAGCGAGGTTAACAGGTAATTATAAGATGGTTTCCTAGCACTGAGCCACATGCACAGTAACAGCCTGATTTTGCTTTCTGGGAGCCTTATACATCATGAGAGTAAGCATAGGACCAACCAGCTACATACAGATCGTGGCGGTGGCTCATTTTAAATGTTCTCTTCGAGCCTCTAGGTCACAGCAGCAGCATTATCAAGCGCTAAAGCTTTCCAGCTGCACAATTTACTATGCTAAGAATACCCAGACCACAAAACTGCACAGATAGGCTGGCACTCGGATAAGTACAGGAAACTAATTACACTGTTCTGGTTAAAATAAATATATTTTAGAGAATGTGATGCAGATTTTCAGACTATATAATTTGAGTGCATTTTAAATTATTAGTTAGATTACTTCATTATGTTACATTATGATCAGAAAATATACAATTTTTTTTATTGATCGGGCATTGCATCATTTTTAAACTTCTCTGAGCAAGATCCACATTCCGACATTCTTAGATACTGCAGAGCACCATTCCCAGATGCAGCAGAATGAAGTCAGCAGATTGATTCAGGTGTGACATATATATCCATTTAATAAAGATACTTGTTGGGTTTTTTCTGTTTAAAAAAAAAAAAGATACACTCATTTGGATCTCAAAAGGAAGTTGTAACAACCATACCAGTTGTCACATTCTTTGACAGGAGCAAAACCAGCAGCTAAGAATTGTTCGCTTGAGTTTCCAGTCTAGTCGACACGGAACTGAACCTCTGAAGAATGAGATCTGAAAGAAACAGGGACAGCTGTTACTCTGCTGTTACCCTCACAGCATTCCTTTGTGAGTCTGAGATGGTGGAAAGGACTTTGCCTTTCCCCACTTTATTACAAATTGCAGTTCTGTAATTCTTCCTCCAGAGAGCGCCAGTTTCATTTTCTTTTTATTACTTTGTTGTTATATCTTTAAATTATTAGGTAGACTTGTTATTAAATGATGCAAGTTAACAAATCAAAAAACACAAATTGCTTAATTTCCTCTAAATACAAGGAAGAGAATTTCTTCCATAGACCGGTACACTGAACTCGTATTTCTCTGTCCACTTTAATAATAGTAATAACTGAGTGAAACTTACAAAAGGGCTGGCGGAACTCAAGGAAAGCCTGTTTTCTTCCAAACCTCTTGGTCTTTATCTTTCTTTTTTTTTTTTTTTACATACTTTTTAATCCCCCAATTTATCATTGCCATATTATGGAGGAATTAGAAAAGAGGGTATGATACCTAGAGATTGAGATTCTGGAGGGAAGATGGCACAGAGGTACACCAGGCCATCAGAAATAAAATGCCAGACACTGTAGCACTGAAAGACATGAAGGAGAATGAAGGGAAGCGTCTAAGGAACCGTAAATGGCAATAATGCATGCAGTTGGGAAGCTCCTGTTCACAAAACAAGCCAGCTCCCTGCCGGCCTTCCCAGCTGGATCTTCCTTGAGTTACCTGACTGCTGTTGTCTCTGCTTCTTAGGTGGCTGTTTTGCAGTCTAGGAGAAGAGCCCAGTGCTCTTACGTTAGCAATGATCATTTTCCAATTGTTCTCTTTTTTTAAAAATCATCCAGAGGAATTTTAAGGTTGTTTTGTCATGATCTGAACAGAAGTCCAGCCATATGTTGGACTAGGGCTATGTGTAAACCTGTAAATTTATTTGGTATTTGATCTCTCAGTGTAACCACTTTTTTTTTTTTTTAACTTTTTTAACTTTTACATAAGCTTTACGCCCAACATAGGGCTTTGAACTCAAAATCCTGAGATCAGGAGTCTCATGCTCTGCTTACTGAGCTAGCCAGGTTTCCCATAACCACATACTACTTGTTAGAGTTACTCCTAGGTATATGTAGTTTTGAGCTATTGATGGCTTGTGAAGGTATCTATCAGGGTTTACCCAAAGAAGCAGAACCAGTAGGAGACATACATTAAGAGATGTTTTATAAGAAATGGGCCTATGTGATTTGAGGACTGGCTAGCTAAGTCTGAAATCAGTAGGGCAGGCTACCAGGAAAAACAGTCTGGAATACTCAGGCACAGGCTGAAGCTGCTGTCCACAGGCAGTATTTCTTCTTTCTCAGAAAAACCTCAATTCCCGGAGAAGGCATTTCAACTGATTGAATCAGGCCCGCCTAGATTATCTAGGATAATCTCCTTTACCTAAAGTCAACTGATTATGGTCTTTAATCACACCTACAAAACACCTTTGCAGTAACACCTCGGTCAGTATTTGATTGGTTAACTCCAGACATGTCAAAAAGACCATCCGAGTGAGCTCACGGAAAACCACAGGGAGAGCAAACAAGTCTGACCATACTAACCTGATTTCATTTTTTAATAAGGTGACTAAACTGACCAGTATTTGGAATTCATTGAGGCACTTAAGAAAGTATGTGATATCCTATAGATTTGGAAGCAAATAATAGGGTAGGTGGATTTGAAGCTTTGATTTTTACATTGATATGCGCACTGAAGGCACTGGGGAGTGTTGGCCAGTGACAGCTGCTCATGTCTGGGTCTGGCTCAACTTGCCATCTCTTTCTCATCATTGCTTCACTAGCATTAACTCTATGGATGACATAAACCTCAGTGTAGTTACTCCTTTGAATGGCAGTCCTAGGATTCTGAAAGCTCTGGACAGTCACAATGATTGGCCAGTACTAATTACGACGAGATAGGTATCCATTTCCGCGCTTGGGTTTAAGTCAGTTGCATACGACAATATTAAAGAGAGCTTGTTCGTTTGTTTTAATTGACAGCTGGTTCATTAGGAGTCAGTGATATGATTATTACTGTTTTAAGAGACAAGTACTATGAGTTGAACTTTTGAAGACATTAAGTATAGTTAGTTTATAACAGGAGAGACCTAGCAGATCAAGATAGTGATCATTAAAAATTTTTATTTTTAAAATTTATTTAAAACTTATTTTAAGTAATCCCTACTGATCAGGGTTGGATGTAATGCAACAGTAACCAGAACACTTTCAAGTCAGATGTGAATTTTAGTCTCAGCTCCAAGACTAGCTAACTGGTGAGCCTGGGGTGGGAATGTTTTCTCTCACTATGACTACCAATAGGGAAGGAATACCTACGTCAGGAGGAATTGTGAGAAATAATGAAGAGGTATGGAACACAGCTTAGCAGGGTTCCTGGCACATAGCAGGTTCTCAGGAATTCCTCCCTTCTTTTTTCCTTTGTTTCTTGAATGAAAGAGGAATATTTGGAATGAGCACACTTTGATTTGGGATACCACGGGAAAATAGATTGAGGAAGTCCTAGAATAGTTAACCTTCCATGTCAAAGCTGCTCTAAACACAGATCTAGGTATTGACTTGTTTCCTGCAAAACCAGATTCATAATAAAAAAAAAAAAGTTCTTTCATTAACAAAAACATAAATAGGTGTGTCTCTAAGTGCAAGACTGTGCGAGGAGGTGTCTAATTTTTACAGTTTGATAATTGAAATTTCGGGGATTTATATGCCAGAAATCTTTTTCTTGCTATTTCCTTACCTGTTCCATGTTTGTTATATTTTTTAAATGAGGGAAATAATAACTAACATTTAACTGAAATGCTAAATGTGCTAGTTAACTATTAGATGAGTTAAACTTGAATAGCCGGTGACCAAAAACTAAATCTGTTATGCAATCTTTCATTTTATATTGCTGAAACTTAACCTAAAGCCTTTCTGCTATGATTTTAGTCTTTTTTGCCTTAAAGGCAGGGGAAATGATCAGCATTTTCATGTAAATTAATTCATTTATTAGGGCATCGCTGAATTGCTTGTCAGGAAAACTAAATAATTTTACTTAGGTAGCACTTTTTAACTCTTCTGTCAACTTTGCCTCCCAAGAAAACCTTCTTCCCCTGTGCATTTTGAAATGAGAATCACATAAAGCACAAAAAAGTGGCTGATGGCTATACAATATCATAGAAAAAACAGGACACAGAGAAAATAAAACTACAAAAATACAGGATGGGGAAAAAAAATCCTAGAGTCTTGAAAGTTAAAGGAGTTCCCTGTGAAACTGGATTCCTTTGTCATTTACATTTGTCTTGTAAATTCCAATTTTTCTTCTCCAACCTGCTGACCATCTTGCCACTCTGTTAGCCAGATCTCTCCTTGGAGAACCTCCTTTCCACCATTTACATCTGCAGTATTTTCACTTAAGAATGATATCTGTTACAAACTGTGGACCATAGCTTTCCCCCAGAACTGCAATCAGGGTGGTTGGCTGCTCCTTTCCTGACCTTTCTGTCCAGGTAAGTCCTCTGACTTGCCTCATTCACCACTGTGTAGAAACAGCACGAGGCATATATATGATTTCCTAAGAGTTCAAAACTGCCAAGTAGGTGCCCTCTAAAGAATATCGCACCCCCTTCTGTGCCAGCTGCTGGAGACATGTTCTGAGTTGCTCTCTACTTCCTTTGGGGAAGGAGAGATTGTTGTCTTAGCCGTGAGCACACTTTCTCATGCCTTCAGTTGACGCCTTTCCTTCTACAGTTGACTGTTCTCTTTTGCCGAATTCTGATTTCTTTTTCTCTCCATACAAAAATAAAACAAAAACAATAAGAATACTTTGAGTATTTGTGAGCTGCATGAGATCAGGGACCTTCTCTGTCTTGCTTTCTGGATTGCCCAGCACCTAGATCAGTGCCTGACAGATAACAAGGACTCGGTCCTTGACCAGACTTGACTCAGGCTTCCCTAAGTCCTCTTCCTAGCTACGTCTCAACCTTGGTTCCTTGGCCTCTTTCTCCCTCATTGGACCAACATAGCTTAGTTGTAACAAGAATCTCACTACATCAATTTAGAGAGAATCCCTGCCCTCCATATCTGATCACCCTTGATATCTGGTCAAATTCCTCACCCCTCCCCTCCCCCACCACTGTCCCCCACATGCTGATGACTTTGACCTGCTGTCACCAAGAGTATTCTTGGGTCAGTTTCACAGGAATCCCTCTCCTCCATGTGTCATTTCAGTGACTACCCCTCTGTCTGTTCTGCTCATTGGCTATAAATCCCCAGCTGTCTTTTTTGTATTTGGAGTTAAGTCTGATCTCTCTCTTATTGTGATAGTCTTGACACCTATCTCAGCAGTCCTAATTACAGTCTTCTTTACCATTTTAACAAGAGTGAGATAATTTTTTTCTTTAACATAGACTCATAGAAGGTGGATTCCAGCTTGTCTCGAATATCATTGGCCCTTTGTGGCTCCTGGTGCTCAGAGGGACCTGCTTTATAAGCCAGCTTCCATCGTAACTGTTAAATTTTCTTGGAAGCATTTTGAATCTTCACTTTTCTGGCCACCTAAATTTTTTTTAGTTGAATTTTTATCCTTTGTTAAACTCTGAGAATGATGACTAGGTACAGACCATGTTTCTCCAGTCCTGTATATTGTACAAGCAGGAGATTTTTGCTTCTCTTTGTTCCTTATTTAAGATCAAAAGTGAGGAAATCACTTAGGACCCCAGGCTGGTGTGACAATTTAATCATTCTGCGGGAGAAAAGACAGCTGAGTCTTGACTCCTGTGATTCTTTATGTGATTGATGCCTGTAGATTTGTTGAAATTAATCACTCTGAAACTTGGAAGAAAATGATCCGTGTCTAGATTTTCTTAGTTATATTTTCTCTACTTTTCTTAATAGTTTTTTGAATTATATATGTATTTTGTTTCCTAAGTTTATTATCCTATTTTGAATATGCAGTTGGCCCTTGAACAGCCCTAATTTGACCTTTGCACATCCATGTATACATGAATTTTTCCTTTTCTTGATAATAAATACAGTATTATACTGTAAAGGTATTTTCTCTTATGATTTTTTAGTGGTCACTTCCCTGTAGCTTATGTTATTGTAAGGATACTGTATATAATATATAAAACATACAAAATATATGCTAATTGACTGGTGGTGTTGTCAGGAAAGCTTACAGTTGACAGTGGTCCAGTAGTAAAGTTTTGAGGGAGGTAAAGGTATACCTGGATTTTTGACTCTGCAGGGGATGGTGTTCCTAACCCTTGCCCTGTTCAGGGGTCAATAGTATGTAAAGTTACTTTATATCAACTAAATTGGGAATAAATTTTCACATATTTTCTCTATTACTGTTAAACATCAGGCCTTAGATCTGCTCTTTTTTTCAAATATTTGGACTTTAAACAATCTCATTAAAATTTAATTAATACCCTGAAAATATAAATGATGGTTTTCAACATTCTCTTATATAAATTTATCTTAGTGTTCAGTATAGTTAATGTACATTTCTGAATAGTTTTGTTGGAAAAGTATGAGACTACGACTTTAAATTCGATTGCTTCTGTTGTCTTCACACTGTCAACAGATACATATGTTTCAGTCTGAAATGCAGGATTGTGTAAATGTTACCTGTTTGGTTACGAAGCAGACACATAGCAGCACCCCACTCCGTGCTGTTCGTTGTCCCCTCTCTTTTTGGTTCTTTCAATTTTTCTGTGAAAGGTCAGAGACTTTATTTCTTCTTTTATAGGGTGACCAACAAACGAGACTCTGACCATTTGGCCCAGTTCTGAATGAATTTAAACTTGTATTAGAGGTTTTTAAGTAGAATCTTTAGGAAGCAATTATTAGGTGAAAAGATCTATCAGAGCCTGAAATCCTTGTTAGTGACATAACGTACTCCTGGCACAAACGTTGCCGTCCTCCATACAGGCCCAAAGTGGTCTTTGCTCCCTATTGCAGCATTAACGAAGCCTTCAGGTGGTGCAGACATCATTGATCTTCATAAGGAAATACCACCTCACTCTTACTTCATCCAGACCTTCACCAACCTATCTGCTTTTTCCTTTTTTGCTGAAAGTTTGAGCCTTCTAGGCTGATGAAGTTTCCAGCACTCAGCATGTTGTTTTAGTACTTCCATGTCGTTAAAGAAATTGGCTTTCTTCTGAATAAGAAATGCATCTATACTCCATATTACGTGTAAAAATAAAAGGAGCTCAGCATTCATCAGACATCTAAATGGCTCCTTTAGCCATCTTCTGGCTAACGCAGGGCACACCTCTTGTTTCTAGGTAGCCGGGACCATAGTGACTCCATGGGTCATGCCTTGTGGGGCTGGGGTGTCTTATGGGGGTGGAGTGGAAAGGGGGAGATAAACTTTTGAGAAACTTGAAACAAAGGACTTGTCTGAAGTGTAGCAAGCTCAGCTGAGAGTGAAGAGCCAGAGGAACAGGGGAGGAGGGCCTCTCTGAGAGACAGGGAGTCATTAGAAAACAGTGCGTTTCAGAGCGGGAATGCAAGAAAGGCAAAAAGAATTGGAACATCAAAAGATACCATAAAAATAAGCAAAACATGGATTTTGAAGTAAAATAAGTAGTAGTGATAAAATTAGTATTTTCACTAATTTTAAAATGAGTGATTTTAAGGGCTTTTTCTAGGAAAATAGCTGTGGTTGTGACAGATGGAAATTAGATTTTAAAGTTCACTATTAGCAAATCATGCTGTTCAGAAGCCACATTTAGCTTATTTTTGTCATTTGAAGAACGCTGGGATTATTTGGAATAGTAGTAAGTATTGACTGTTTAACATTTTCTATGTGCCAAATTCCGAGTGAAGAGTGTCGAGAATTCATGCAGCCTTCTTAGCAACCTCTGAGGAGCACATGTTGTTATCCCCAGGAGCCTGGGATGTGAGGCCAGTTCACTTTCCTGAGGTAAAGATTCAGCCTCAGGTCAGTTGAAACGCCCAAGCCCATGTTCTAACCGTCACTGTGAGGCAGGGGAGGTGGAAGGAAGGTGTCAGGCCAGGAGCAGCCACCTTCCCCTGCTTCAGTTTTAGAGCAAGACCACACTTTCCATTTGTTTATGTTGTTACATAGTATTTCATAAAGTATAAAAGCACTTTTTAGCTCCTGTTGCTAGGAAGCTTACCAAAATTTTCTATGAAACGTAGATAATACCATGCATTTTCAAAGAAAGCAATAAAATAAACTTTGCTCTAGGGAAAGCATAAGATGAATTATTTGAAGCTAATTTTCACTCAGTAAACAAATCATTCCCCCACCAAGAATCAGGTCCATAAAAAGTTATTTTAACCTTAATGTGAAGAAGTTGGGAATTGGATTCTTTTGGCTTCAGAGTGAATAATGTCACTTACAGAGAAAAGAATCTAAGAAAAGGTTGGCAAAAAACCGAGATGTTTGGGAGTTAAGCCATGTCTCTTTTTTAAAAGTAATTTTTCTATGTTCCATTTAAATCAATAGAGTTCTGACTTGTGAATAGCAAAACTGAGTGAGCCCCATTGTTCAACTGAAATACCATTTCTCTTGAATTATTTTGTGCCAGAGCCCTGAGGAGCAAGGATCTCAGGAGAGCAGAAGGATTTTGTGAGCTCCATTTAAACATGCTGCCCCATGAGGGCCAGTACTCTGAACCACCTTTGTATAAATCCAGCCACATCACTCAAATTTGAATGAATTTATGACTTGTATTTATTAATGACTAAGGTTAATACTCCAGAATTTGATGGTAGATAACGACCATACACACTGTTGTTTCGGTGTTCACTGGATCCTTGATTATTTAAAACAAATGTGCCACATCTTCAAGCTCACCTGATTATATAGAGATAGTGAAGGAAATGTCTACTGTGCCTTTGGTAGATATTTCAGTGCCTTTTTGTGTTGGGGGTGGGGTGGCTAGGATCATAATAAATATCACTACAATGGCTGCAAGACCTTTTCAGGTAGAAACTGTAAGATGGTTACTTTGAGAAATAAAGGTTGCACATCAGGAAATGTTTTATTGTCAGGGGAACATTTAAGGAATCTGACATTTTCCTGAGCCAAAACTCTTGTGTCTACAAATGTCATAGTCCAGAAAATTGTGATTCAACATTCTTACTATAAACAAACATACCTTTCTGATTGTCTGCAATTTTTACATTACCCACTAATTTTTTAGTTATTTACTTACTCTTCTAAGGAATATTTTTTGGGGCTTTTTTCCCCTTTTAAGGCATTGTTTTCTGTAAATTAAAAAATGAAGTTACCTTTGGTTACCTGTGTTTGAGATTAGCAGTTTGTCACTGAAAAAAAAATTATAATTTGAATGCACAGCTTAATCTTTATAAAAATTAGTTGTAAGGATTTCTCTTCGAAGGAGTTTAGCAGATTATATATTCTGAGTAACCTCCCAGTTGAAATAACTGAAATGCTGAAGAAGTTTATAAAGTATCTTTCTAAATATATTGCTAAATTGGTACACAAAACAAGAGAAACCATAGAGACCAAAGACAGAATGAAAGCAGGAATCCTGGATTGTTCTGGGATGTTCCTCCTGGGCTTTGGGGGTTGAGTTCCCATCTGATGGCCACCTGGGGCAAGGGGATGGAGGATAAAACCTCTGGTTCTCCATGTTGGAAAGCCTAATAAGGGATACTGTCAATGTAATGGTAATTAAGAAATAAACCTGGGAGTGGGGAAATGGGGAGTGAGGAGAGGAGGAAAACCTGCCTGCCTTTACCTTCACACTAGTGAGGGAGAGGGAGCAGCAGGATGTGAATTCTCCTAAAAGATGAGAAAGACTGACGTGGGTACAGTTGTCTGGATTGCCCCTCTGAGGTCCAAAAGTCCTCATGCCAAGAATTTAATTTAAAGGGTTCCCAGGTTCATTGCCTCCCAACAGGCAAATGGAAGCCAAATGGAAGTCTTTTCTGGAGGAGTGCCACTTTAACCAGACCTCCACGAATTGCCACAGATAATGTTTCAAGGGAAATCATTTCACAGTCAAAAATCTCAAAGAAAAAAGTCACAGGGGTGCCTGGGTGGCTCAGTGGGTTAAGCCTCTGCCTTTGGCTCAGGTCATGGTCTCAGGGTCCTGGGATCGAACTCCGCATCAGTCTCTCTGCTCAGCAGAGAGCCTGCTCCCCCACCCCCTGCCTCTCTCTCTGTCTACTCATGATCTCTCTCTCTGTCAAATAAATAAATAAAACCTTTTAAAAAAAAAATCAGACAAAATCACCAGCATGAGCAATAGAACAACCAGAAGTAGCAGAGTGGATTTATCCCATTCCTAATGTAAAATAAGTACATTAAATACACTTTTAAAAATAAATAATGTGATTCTGCTTTTACAAAAATAAACAAACAAGAAGCTTGGAAGTATGAGGAGGAAATGACATATCATAAAGAATGGCCAGACTGGAAGAAGACTAGAATTTCTGCAAATAAGGAATGTGGTTATTAACATTAAAAAATTCAGTTATTAGGTTGAAGAAATTAGACACAGCTGAAGAGAGAATTAATGAATTAGAATATGAATGTAAGGAAATTACCCGGAATGTAGCCCAATTAAGAAGTGGAAAGCATGAGTGGTGAAGAGACCTGGAAAAGAAAATCTTTTCAGAAATGATAACACAATTGGGATCATTTTGCAGAGGACAACCGACCCAAAATGTTACCATAAAAATCACATAGCTGTCTAAATATCAAAGTAGACTTTAAAGTAAAAAGCATTGCTAAAGGGACTCCTGGATGGCTCAGTGGGTTAAGCTTCTGCCTTCAGCTTGGGTCATGCTCTCAGGGTCCTAGGATTGAGTGCTGCGTTGGGCTCTCTGCTCGGCAGGGGGCCTGCTTCTCTCTCTCTCTTTAGAATGATATTGTCAGATTCCCTAAAACTCTCAATTGAATTTTGATTGGAATTATGTTAAAGTTATAGATTTCCTTTGGGATTATTTGCACCTTTGAAATACTGAGTCTTCCCATCTAGAGATAATGGTATGTGTTTCCAATTATTCAGGGTATTTTTGTTGTTGCTTTTAGGATGCCTTAGGGAAGTTTTAGAGCCTTCTTCATATAGATTCCACATTTCATGTTAAGTGCATTCCTTTTTTTTTTTTTTAAGATTTTATTTATTTATTTGAAAGAGAATGAGAGAGCATGACGTGGGGAGGGTCAGAGGGAGAAGCAGACACCCTGCTGAGCAGGGAGCCCAATGTGGGACTAGATCCTGGGACTCCAAGATCATAACCTGAGCCGAAGGCAGTCACTTAACCAACTGAGCTATCCAGGTGCCCTGCCTCCCTAAGTATTAATTTTGCTTCTGCTTTAAGAGAGGGCAGTACTCATCCCATGTTTTCTAACTGGTTATTGCTGGCATATAAGAAAGCTATAGCTTTTGTTTAACTGCTTATTAATTTAAATCTAGTCATTTGTTTTAACATAGTATTTATTGAGTTTTTGTTGTGGGGTAGGTATTAGTAGTCACTTTATAATAATTTTTGAATAAACTTCCTAGTTTACAGTTGAGGAAAATGAAGCTTAGGGGAGGATAAAGAATTACTCAAGGTCACACCATTAAATAGTTGAGCTGGGGTTTTAATTCACTTATGTCTCAAAAAAAAAAAAAAACCAAACCTCTCTTTCTACCATCAGAGTATATTTTTTTTTCTTGATAAATTTAATTCAACAAAAAAGTCATATAAGATATTATGCTATGGAGATGAATGAGATAATGTAAAATAGCCTTGAAAGACTCAAGGAATATAAACAGACTATCCAAATTAGCAGTTTCACTGAAAAATTTAAGGTAGGAGATTAGTCAGAGAGTAGCTAAGATCTAGCACTGCCTTTCAGTAGTTTAGAAATCATAGAGCTCATTTGTTTATAAAACTTTGGAAATGTATTCTGAACATCTGTGTCGGTCACATTGTGAAATAGATGTCTTCCTGGTGTTTTTTCTTTATATTTTTTATTTTATAAGTGGCATTTAGTGTAAAATCAACCCTGGTTGTGTGTGTGTATGTGTGTGTTAGTGATATTGTCTGTGTGTGTATGTGTGTCTTGTGTGTGTGTGTGTGTGTGTGTGTGCACGCATGTGACTCATCCCAGGGGAGAGCCACCTGCCAGAAGACCCAGAGGGGACTGATGAAGGTGTGGAATGGTGTGGTGGCAGTTGAGGTAGAAGGCAGTGTTCCAATAGGAGACACACTCAGGGAGAAGAGGATTTCCCAGAGTCCGTGGGGCAGGATGCTGAGAGGAGAGGGCCTTCAGTCTCCTTCATTGCCGGGGTTTTCAGGAAACAAATTTCTTCACGTTTTTAAAAACCTTAAGATTCACCTGCACTTGTCCTTGCTCTGTCTCAAGCCTTAGATCTCCCCAGTACTGTGTCTGCTTTGTGTTCCATGGACAGACTTTTCTGTCCTCCCTTCCATACACGTAAATAAACCACACTGTGTTCAGCACAGGAGAGGTGACAGGGATCTTTGGCCTCTCACCAGGAATCCTGAAGTGGGTAAAACTGATCGACAACTTTGAAGGAGAATATGACTATGTGGCCAATGAGGGGCCGGTGTTCACCTTCAAGACAAACCGTCGTTCGCCCAACTATCGCCTGATCAACATTGACTTCACGGATCCCGAGGAGTCGAAGTGGGAAGTGCTTGTTCCTGAGCACGAGAAGGATGTCTTGGGTGAGATTCCGTGCTACTGGAGCACCGTGTGCTTTTGCTTTTAGCGAGAAGGCCAAAAACTGGTACAGCTCTCCTTCTCTGGAGACTGGTTACCAGGTAAAAGAGCCTGCAGCCTGCAGCCACCGAGAGCGAAGTGTCTGAACAGCATCTGTGTGGTTAGTACGACGTCGCGCAGGGTCTTCAGAAAACTGTGGAGTATGGATCCAGGCTTCCGGCGGTAGCGTATTGTTGTTTTAATATCAGTTGTAGTAGTAAACTCTCTGTGTAGTAAACCATTGAGATCAGAATCCTTAGCTTTGAGGCTTTTGAATAACCTTTGGCTGTTTGTATCACACCTGTTGTAGATTTCAGAGTGGACCTACAGTCCTCTCGTTGGAAAAGAAGAGACTGTTGTCAGATGTCACTGAAACTTCATGTGTGCATGGAGCTACATTCATCTCTTGAGAACCTCCCTTTAGCAGTTGTTTCCGAGTGCCCCTAAGTTCCCTCTTACTCATTTTCTCTGTGATTTTCCAAAAAGGATATGCTGCTTTATAAATTATTCCTTGCCTGAAAGCTAATTTGATGAGACTAAGACCCGCAAAGTTTGCTACCATTTTTTATACAAAAGGAGAGTCTGGTACCTTCAAGCCAAGGAAGACTTTACTTGTAGGATGTGAACTTGTGCTGATGGGTTGAATAGGGTAAAATCTGGGGCCATCCCAAATTGTGAAGGTATAAGATACAAAATTAGGAAAACAGTTCCTTTTGAGATCTGCAGAGTGGCCCTCTCTGAAAAAGCAGTTCTTACTGTGACTTTCAGTGAATTAAGGCACAAGTAGTAGAATCAGACAGGTCCAGGTTCACATCTGAGAAAAGTAGGGGATTCTTTCCCCCTTAGCTCAAGGCAATGCCCTATGCTTGGCACATTAAACCTGGCCTTGCATAGGGGAAGAAGGGAAAGGACAGACGACGGACTGTCTCAGGGAGGGCTTCCTGCTGGGCCCTTGTTTCTGCAGTTCCCTTGGTCCTGGAAGAAGCACTACTGTGGGTGTTTGCTGAGATTCTCCTCAGCCCTTGGGCATCTGAGTGCACTCCACCCCTTTCTTCTCTACTGAGGTCTCCACATCCTTCTGGAAAGTTCTTTAGGATAGAACCCAGGACAAACCCCATGCCTGCTCTTTCCTGCAAAACCCGTATCTGGAACTCTGAGGCAGCAGCGTATCCCATGCCCTTCCTCTGGCTTCTAGATGTTCGGTCATAGTCCTTTTAGCTTCTCAGGTTTGGCTCTCTCATAAGCTGGGCTTCTCCCTAGAGGGGGAGGGGGACCTAGAACATGACAGGGGCTCTCTTCGAGGACATTTCTCCACCTACCTCCTCTGAATCTTCATTCATCGCCTGACCCTCATTTATATTTGGATGGGGATCCATGAGCCAAGGAACATGGTTTTGGCCATTTCCTTCAACATCTTCATATGAGGAATCTGGTTTGTAGTAACTTCAGTAGCCTGATCGCTTCAAGCCAGACTGAGACAGAATATCCCCCCCCCCCCCAAGAGTGTTAAGAGCCAGCATTCAGTGAGTGCTTCCTGAGTGCTGCATGAATTGACTTCATATTTGGTGGGTCCAGGTGAGCCTTTAGTGGTATAAGTCTTCATGAGGCGGCCTGGGTGTTTCTCAGGAGCAAGTCATGTTGCACCAGTGATCCTTACATAGGGAGCTGTCGGAGATGGAAACATCTCCCCAAACATGTGAGTTTTCCGCCTTGAAAGTCCTGAGGAAGTGGTTCTGCTTATGTCTTAAGGTGACATTCTCTTTCACTTGTAGATCGAATGAGATGCAAATCGATGCTTGGAGATTTGGGGGGACGTGATATATCTTTATAATCTTCCTTCTCTAAGGTTATAAGTTCTTTAGAAAGAGGAAACCTTCAATATTTGCCAGAACTCATCAATTCGAAGAGAAGCGCTATTGCATTTGCTATATATCATGAGCACAGAATGCCCTGTGGAGAATAAAAACCAGAGATGAGTCGTAAAGTGCAGCCGACAAGTCGAGCTTTTATTAATGACAGTCAACAAATCACCTTGTCTTTTCCTTATTCACTCCGTCTGTCTTATAATTCTGACATGCTCACAGTTAACACAGAGTGATTATTCTTTGACAGAAATAATTTACTTCAGTTTTTCCCCTGTACTTTCTTTACAATATTTAGGCCACCTGAAATATATTGCTCAATTGAGGCACTTTAAACAAATTGCATTAGACAATGAGCAAATTACTTTTAGATGTAAGAGTTCTTCTGTCCTCACTTGGCGGAAAAGCTTGCTGTGGGAATCCAGACAGCCTAGCACCACGGAGGCCCCGGGTGATCCTCAGGAGTTCCCTCGGGCCAATGTCTTGTTCATATTGATCATTAATAATCTTATAAGCATGAACCGCTAGTTTCTTTTGGGTTGTAAGAATAGGTGTCGGGACCCTCCCCCCACCACACCCCCCAGCATGAAAGGCTTGTCTTCTCCACGTGTTGGAGCTACATTGCCTGTCACCCTGTCCTCACCCGTACTACAGCATCTCCCTCCAGGGCGAGTGGGGCGGGGGCGGGGGGGCTGTCCTTACCTCGGCCGATCCCGTGCACACCAGAACAGGTAGTGCTCTGAGCCCGCCCTTCCGCTTTCTCCTCTCCCCATCAGCCCCCTCACCTCCTGTCCTGGCTCTGTCACTGACAGCACCATTCCTGACCTGGTCGCAGCCCTGGGAGTTGAGGACTCCTCCCTCTGTCCATATCCCCACGATTACCACGTCCTGATGATTCTTCTGGGAAATGGCACTTCTCTTCTTCCCTCCCTAGACTTTGTTCCAGCTTGATGTGGTTTAACTGGCTAATGATGGCAGTAGTGTTCTTCCTCGTCTCCCCTCCCTCCTTCCGTAGACCCCCCACTGTTCTGCGTCCTTCGTTGCTGTCATCTTTGTTTATGTCATCCTTCAGTCCAAACAGTACCTCCCCCGTAGTGGCTCAGTGAGCACTAACCTCCCCTGTCCCGCTCACCAGATCCCCTGCACGCCACCACCCTCTCCTTCCACCCACCACTGAGCAACTTTTTGTCTTCTTCTAGATGGATGTCTCACTTGTTCTCTTTACCAGTCTCCCTCCCTCCCTGCTGGTCCTTCGTATTCCTTTTCTCTCTCTCCATTCCCAGCTCTGGCTGTCCTTCCTTGAGTTGCCTGTCCTCCCACCACCTCATCCCCCAGAGAGCTGTCCTGTCTCAGACACCACCCTAGGCACCCGTCCCCTTACACCCCTGTACTCAAGGTGCAGTTCAGCGCTTGCTTAAGGGCTCTTGTGTGTTTTGGGTCCCCAACCAGCCTCTCACTTACCTCTACTTGCATGTTATTACTTGTATTTTTATATGATTGTATCTTAAGGGTAGAAGTGACATCATCTGCCTGCCTGTTTCTCCAGGACTTTGCAGGGTATCTGGCACATACCTGGGGTGCAATATATTTTTGTTGGAAAAACAGCCCTGACAGACATGGTTCTACCTCCTATACCATGATACTGGGCCCAAAATAAGTAGGCAGGATTATTTGTATCACAAAATATTCTGTAGAATATTTTGTTTCCTCTGGACATGACAGTAATCATTTATTAAAGGAATATGCTGGAACTAGATGAATGATTACATCCAGTTATAAAATCACTTTGCAAGTCTCATTGCTGCGTAGCACAATGGAAAGTTAAAGAAGTGTTGTTCGGTGAAGTAAAGTCTGCTCTTCACTGCTTTCAAAGCCATGTTAGCTTTTATCTGTCCTGGCCTTTTCAGAATGGGTCGCTTGCGTGAGGTCTAACTTTTTGGTGTTATGCTACCTTCATGACGTGAGGAACATTCTGCAGCTTCACGACCTGGCCACCGGTGCTCTCCTCAAGACCTTCCCCCTGGAAGTCGGCAGCATTGTGGGGTACAGCGGTCAGAAGAAGGACACCGAAATCTTCTATCAGTTTACTTCCTTTTTATCTCCAGGTGAGAGTCTTTTCACCAGTGTTACTCAGCTGAAAAATCAGACTAATGTTTGGGTTTCTTTTCGGAAATGGAAACGGAATGCTGTGTTACTGAAAATCCCATATGCTGTAGTATAGCCAGAATTACATAATGGGAATAAAACAGTAAAACAGATGCTTAGAACACAGGGAAATGTGAAAGCCTAAAACGGCACACTCATTCATCTTATATCCTGAGTCTCTCTTCTGGGTGCAGAACCAACTGGTGTTCTAGGGTGATTTAAAAAATTAGTGTGAACACGTAGAACCTGAGATTCAGCCTTTGGTCTGTACAGATCAGGATACACACGGTGCAGAGTAACTAAAAGCATAAAAGAAAAATCTATAGTCTCATCTGACATGAAAACCCTGTTTTCTAAAACAGACTGAGAATATTTGTGCTGTTGTTAAACTGAATTAAAATATAATTCTAAAAGTGTAGTCTTACATCATATAGAGAAAATATGTTCCTTGTTTCAAGGGAAAAGAAAAAAAAAAAGCCATGCTTAGAAGTTATGATACTGTGTTCTGTGGTATGGATTAATTTTGCCCAAAGCAAACAGTTCTCTCTGTAACTTTTTTTCGGTTGATCACATTCATTTTGCTGTTTTGGTTTTTCCTGCTTCTCCACTTGGCTGCCCGGATTTTGTTGTCACCAAAGCCACACACATACCCTGATCTGTCCCGGGAGCCTGGCTCCATCGGCAGCTTGATGTTGACCGAGCAGACCCTATCTTAAGAGCAGTCTGTCTGAAAACATTTCTGCACTTCCCTCGTTTGTTTTTCAAGCTCCTGCATAGCCCTTTTGTCCCGACTGGCTTTGTGGCAGTCGCTGGTCCCAGCACAGTCAGCAGACGTAGGGGAGAGAGCTAAGCAGGTGCCGAAGCGGCTCTTTCATCATGGGGTTCAGCCAGGTGGCGACAACGCTTCATCTACGTGTGTGTTTGTGTGTGTGTGTGAGAGAGAGAGAGAGAGTGTGTCACAGAGCAGCCAATCGTGAGGAAACTTAATGGTGTGACAGCTTGCTGTCGGGGCTACTGAAACCAAGAGAGTGATGTTCTTCTGTAAGTAGGTCTGATGGTGGATCCAGAATGCCGGCAAGCTCTACTTTCCCGTGTACTTTCAGAGGACCCTGAGGGTCTGGGGAAAGTGCCCACAGCCCTGTAGAAACCATGCCCAGCACCAGGAGTTGGAAACTGACAGGTCAGGAACCCCATGTGGGGCGGTCCTATGCAATGTCCCTTCTGCCCTGGGGAACAGTGGCAGCCAGTGGACAGGAACCGAGAAAAATCCATTTCTTTCAGATTATGGTTCTCAACCCACTGCTGTTTGGGTTCACCATTTATTTCCCCCAACTTATACTGGTTCCAGAATTTTTACTTTGAAAATTCCATAGCTTAAACAGTTTAAGTGGATAAAGGCAATGAGGAGAACAGGATAGGGGTGACTCACCTATTCTTAACAAAAGCCAGTGTCCCTAAGGGCCTATAAACCTCCTGCAAGGACTCCGTGTGACTCAGGAATAGGCTCCTCATTACCTGGGCAAGAAAGGGCTCACTGAGCTAGTGTAAAGGGACGGGTTCCATGCCAGGCAATGAAACACTATCCGTGACTATTACGGCTGTGAAGTTTGAAAAGTTGCAAAGTTCTGTACTGCCGGGCAGTTTCTAAACAAGTTCTAATTTGTTGTCGTAATGCTTTGTTCTTCCCCTTTGTCTTGTCTTACTCATTTTGCCTCAATCTTTCTCTTTTCTCCCTCTAATGCAGTTCTTTAGATCTAAAACCAGAGAATAGGGCCTCTAGACTCAGGCCTGCTGGTCCAAAGTAAAAATAGCCATCAGAGCATTAAACTAGATCTCTCAAAAGCAAGAAACTGTCAGTGCATGTATATATACATCTAGGCACATACGTACCAGATGCTGTCTCTCCCTGGTCTCTGAAGGTTAGCTGTCTGCTACTGCAGTAAACAACAGATACCAAATTCTAAGTAAAGCCTCGGGGCCAACAATAACTCCAGCTCCGGCTGTTAGGACATGTGCATCTGGCCGGTGGGTGCCAGCTGACCTTGTTTTCCATGGAGGCACACAGTGAAGACTGTGTCTGGAACCCAGGCTATTTAGACTTTTGTACCTTGAGTTGAACTTGGGCAACCACGAGCAGCCAGGGCAATTTGGAACACGATGCACTTATTCCCTGTGGCCCAAATCACTTAGTGGTTGAGCTGATTAATTCTGTATTCATGGAACCTCAGAGGGTTGTCTAAGGTTAACTCCAGACAGACTCACACCTTGTAATGATCCAGTATAGCAGGTCCCAGGTGCATGGCTCTGAGAAACAGGGATAAGCAAAGAAGCCTTTGCCAGACTGTTTGGGAAAGGCAAAAAAATTAAAAAAATAAAAATGTAAGACTTAATTTTTTAGAACAGTTTTAGGTTCACAGCAAAATCGAGGAGAAGGTACCAGAGATTGCCATTATACCCCTGTCCCTACATCACAGCCTCCCCCATTATCAGCATCCCCCACCAGAGTGGGTAGTTGGAATAATTGATGAACCTACATTGACACATCGTAATCACCCGGAGTCCCTAGTTTACATTATGGTTGACCCTTGCTGTTGCACATTCTGTGGGTTTGGACAAATCTGTAATGACATGTATCCATCATTACAGTATCCTATGGGATATCTTCACTGCCCTAAAAATCCTCCACGCTCCCTCTGTTTACCTCTTTCCATCCCCCCAACCCCTGGCAACCACTGATCTGTTTACTGTTTCCACGGTTTTGTCTTTTTGCAGAATATCTTATGGTTGGAATCATATGGTATTGGCTTCTTTCACTTAGTACTAGGCATTTAAGTTTCCTCCATATCTTTTCAAGGGGTCAGTAGCTTATTTCTTTTAACTCTGAATAATATCCCATTGTCTGGATATTATTTACACATTCATCTTCTGAAGGACATCTTGGAAGCTTCCCAGTTTTAGCAGTTACGAATAAAGCAGCTATAAATATCTGTGTGCAGATTTTTGTGTGGACATAACTTTTCAACTCCTTTGTGTAAATACCAAGGAGGGCAAACATTTTTAAGACTTGTTTTAGTTTCCATTTAGGTTTTTTTCTTTTAATAACATTAAAAGCCACCCAGGTGGGTCTGTATGGATCGTCTTTTAGAAAAAAGTTCTTTTGCCTTCTCTGTACATATCCAGTTTTCAAGTCCTCTGATTTTTCTTTCACAGTCTCTCCCAGAGTCTCTCCATTCTTCTTAATTCCCACTCCCATTTCTTTTACCTCCTTACATTTATTTTGGATCATTGGGACTATATGAGCCGATCACCCCTGCCTTCTTCCTGTTACTAATAGGGCTTTTTTAAACCACCGTTTTCAGCAGAAGACCCAACTCCTCAAGTCCAGACACCTCCTCTGGCCTTAAGGGACTTCCATTACCCAGTTCTGTCTTCACCCCTAAACGTGGAAATTAATTTCCTAGAGATCACCTGACCAGTCCTCTCCAGTTTATGGTTCTAAGGTGTCTTCTCCAAACCCACCTCCCTTGGACACAAGCATCATTACATAATAGGGATTCACATTATATGAATGTGTGACGGGCTCGTCCAGGCTAACCCAGATGGATCTGTAAAGAGAAAGTATTGATCAAATGTATTAAGCCTTGTACGTTCAGGTTTAACCCAGCCTCCTCCACGGTGCCACTTTGGTGCAGAACAGAAGGGCAGAGGTGGGGTTCTTGGCACCTTTTCCCTGCATAGTAGCCAGACCCTTTTGCCTACTTACTTCGTTCTGCTATTAGAGGATGTGACGTCTCAGTTCTTCCGGATGAACAGGCATTTAGAGTACATTTCCAATTCATGGTCTTTCACAGAGGAATTTGTCTTCTAGTACTTCGGTGGCTTGTGTAAGGTCATTGACGGAGCACTTGTCACAGGTGGGAGTGCTGGCTGCCTGGGCCCGTGTCATTCACTGGGGTGCAGGCTGCTGTGGTCCAAGGTGAGTCAGGGGCTCAAACGGCACCTGCTTGGTCTGCAGTCTTTTTTGTTAGTTGTTTGGTGGTCCCAGCTTGGTTTTTTTCTTCGGCTTTTTTTTTTTTTTTTTTTTTTTTAAGATTCAGATTTTTGTGTGTTTTGAGGAAGGGGCAAATACATATTGATCTAGAACCTTTTAAGGAATTAACATATCTCTGAAAATAGCCTCACCCTCATGATTACATTCATCTAGACAAGGACACTATTCAGTATCTGGTACATTAGAATGTATGCCTCCCCCCACCCCAAAAATGTATGCCCAGAGTGTAGTTTGGAACTACTTGGTATACAAAGACATATTTCAACAGATATCCAAGTATGACTTAAACTAGGAAAGGCATTACTTTGGTCATATTACTTATCTTCTCTCTGTCAATATTGATCGTACTTCCTGTTATAGTACCTTAAAATAATTCGTCTGTAAGCGTGAGACTTGCGATGGCATTCATAGAGATCAGCAGTGGTGCTATTAATGAATGTAAGTGTATTGGGGGTGCAGAGTGTTGTTTCTCATCTGCTCATGAACCACATGCACAGAGGAATTGAGAAGAAAGCAAGCCACCATTATAATACATGATCAGTCAATTCGAATGTGCCCTGGGGGGGTACCATTTTAGTTTCTAGTTTTCCAGCAAGTATTGGGATCACTAAATTGTTTTTTCATATATTTGACAGCATATGTTTAAAGTATTGTGTGGGTAGGTTGTTTCCACACCAGCCACTGTGAATGACTAATTCTGTTTCATAAACCACCCCAGTGTATTGTTTCCAAATAGTAACAACTCATCTTACTTATTGTTTCTTTGATTGAGTTCTTACGTGTTAGAGTGTAATAGCATTAAATTCAGGAAATGGAATTTTAATTAGGGATTAAGTAAGCTGGCATTCTTGGTGTATATTCATTCATTTGTGCTGCACACAGTTAATGGGATGATCAGAATTTTAAAAGTAACTCAAAAATGGTACCTGGCCATCTTGAGTCCTTGATTGCTGTCCACATGTGTGTCTGCAGACGGGTGGCCATTGGGTATCTGGAGCCCCAGAGTTCCCAGCAAGAGACCCTGACTGGCTGTTGACTGTGGGCGAATCGTTTGAGTTTTCCGTCGTACTCACCTCGAAGGTGAAACGACCTTACATGAAGTTTCCCGTTTTCTTTGACCTGCACTCATAAGTGACCTGGCATAAGCACGACCTATTAAGTTTCCACCGTGACATTTTTCTTTTTTCTTTTTTTTTTTTTTAAGATTTTATTTATTTATTTGACAGAGATTACAAGTAGGCAAGAGAGGCAGGCAGGGAGAGAGAGGAGGAAGCAGGCTCTCTGCTCCGCAGAGAGCTGTGGGGCTCTGTCCCAGGACCCCGGGATCATGACCTGAGCCGAAGGCAGAGGCTTTAACCCACTGAGCCACCCAGGCGCCCCACCACCGTGACATTTTTCTGCCTCTTCTCATACTCAACAGAATGCTGTGGAATCTTCTAAAGTGTCCTCACAGGTTACAGGTGTAAGAAGGAAGGCCCCATATGGTGGCGATGAGGAGGGAACTCTCGCAGAGCGCCCCCTACACTGGACCGTTCTGTCTTGGTGCGGGGACCCTTACTCGGCAGCAGAGAACACCGCGGTCCCTCACTGATGCTCCTCTCTCACTCTTCATGGCATCTGGCTGTGCCGTGTGACCCTCGCCGCCCCCACTTCATATCCAGTGAGTCTGTGAACTAACCCAGGACTTCGCTTCCTTCTAGGTATCATTTATCACTGTGACCTCACCAAAGAGGAACTGGAACCACGAGTCTTCCGAGAGGTTACCGTGAAAGGGATCGATGCTTCCGATTACCAGACAATCCAGGTATGGAGCATTTACGAGAGTTAGAAAACCTGACTTCCAAGCCAGGCTGTCGCCACCCTAGTGTGTCAGGAGCCATGGAGGGAGTGCGGGACAACAGGTGTTTTCGGCGCTCCTGCTCTCCCTGGGCAGGGAGCCGGGCACGGTCCCGCCCTCCTTCTGCTCCTCCAGCAGCTGCTCTCGACAGGCAGCCGGAGCCCCTGTGGGGGGATCTTGCTGCAGTACCGTTTGCTTGCCTGAGAATTGGCCCAGGTCTTGTGATGTCCCGGGCAACAACGCAGATCTGCTCTACACAAAGTCTTTCCTCAGGTCCTCTGAGTCCGTCTTTTCCATCGGATGGTCCCGTGTGCTTATGCCTGGCGCAGGCGAGGCACTCCATAAAATATTAGAATGAATGACTTAACTGATAAATTGTCATGGCACCACAAGCTCCGTCTCTGGCTGCCCATCCTTTCGGGCTATGAAGCTCCGTTTTTGCTTTTCCAGCTCCCCAGAGGCACTGAGTCTCCCAGAAACTGAATCACTTATTGATTGAGGACATAGCATGCCTGACCCTTTGCAGTGAGAGGTCACCTGTGAGGTACCAGGTGTTTATCAGGCCTCTCCCACCTGGAGGACCGGACCACACACACCACAGACTGGGAATCCGAACACTGGGAACCGAGTGTAGAACAAAGAGTGGATCCTCCCACAGTGTTTCTCTGAAACTAGATCATTACTTCAGCCTGCTGAGTTACCCGTCACCTGTCTAGAAATGGTCTAGATGATGGGTTACATCTATATCATAATAAAGTGTTGTTTACAGAAACCCATGGTGGGCCAGATCTGGCCCAGGGCTGCAGCCTGTCACCCTTGTTCTAGATCAGGTTTTGGCAAACGGGCCTCTGGTTTTGTGGGAGAACAGCCACGCCCATCTGTTGACATAGTGCCTATGGCGGGCTTGGTGCATTGATAGGATGAGTGCAGCAGGGCCTATATGGCCCACATGGTCTAAAATACTTAGTTTTTGGCCCTCTGAGGAAAAGTTGACTGATCCCTGGTCTATATTAAAAAGTACTTATAGGGGCGCCTGGGTGGCTCAGTGGGTTAAAGCCTCTGCCTTCAGCTCAGGTCTTGATCCTAGGGTCCTGGGATCGAGCCCCACATCGGGCTCTCCGCTCAGCGAGGAGCTTGCTTCCCCCTCTCTCTCTCTGCCTGCCTCTCTGCCTACTTGTGATCTCTGTCTGTCAAATAAATAAAATCTTAAAAAAAAAAAAAGGTATTTATAAAATCCGAATGTTCTCAGTAAGTGCACAGGCCTTTGTCACAAAGCTCTTTTGGGCCTGAAATGTGCATGTACTCATTGGGTGACATTGGGTGAGTCACTTAACCTTTCTTCAAGTTTTTTTAGCTATGAAATAGAGGTGGTCTTTATTTTGCAGGATTCCTATAGGGTTATATGACATGATGTATATTAAGTGTCTGGCACATAGAATATAATCCATTTTTTTCAATCAATATTTGAAATAATATAACATACCATTAGTCTTCTGTATCTCTTTTGGCTTGCTGCTGCTCTCATTTTCAAGGTGAGCTATTGCCTGGAGAGAGAGCCTTTGGGAGCCAGTAGTCCGTCTGGCACTTACGTGGTTTGCTAACTCACCTAGTCCTGTAGTAGACTTTAAAAATCATTATTAGGCTGTCACTCTTGGCTATTATCCCTTTTCTCCATGTATTGGAGATCTGTCCCTATCAAATGACACGTGTCACCTTCCCAGGGCCTGTGTCTGGTCTTTGCCTCAGCAACCCCGGGGCCAGGGTGTGTGCGTACACACCATCACGTGCCCCGTCAGTAATGCCAGGGCTGCCTGAGCAGCACCCGCCGACTGTCCCTTTCCTGCCCTCAAGGGTCCCGCCTTGGCTGCCCTAGAATCGGACAGTCCCCCAAGAGAGACCCCGTGTCATCGCCTCATCTCGACTGTTCAGCCCGTCAGCTCTTTTAGAAAACACATTATTTTCTTCTCCTTTCCAGCTTTCCCCAAATAATTAGTGCTCAAGTTTGCAGTTATCTCTGGGGCTTGAGGAGGGAGAGGCACCTATAATAACGCCAGGGAGGCAGCTGCTCGCAGGGAAGTCACCTCCTCACACGGAGGGGAGGGGACGGTTGGAGTCGTTTCTCCTGTCAAGTAGCCGTTCTTGTCCATGCTGGCAACAGTGATACTGGTAAGTGATACCCAGAGAAACTAGTTACCAGCTAATCTGTACTGTTCTCTTTTATAAATGAAAAGATAACTCGTTACACATGAGCACACACGCTCAGCGGAGTGGAAATCTCTCAGCCACGTGGGTAGCCTGACAGCTACGCATTTAACCAGGGAAGGGACGGGCTTGGGTGACGCCGGTGTCTGCAGCGTCACACAGCTGAGCTCCTGTGCCTGGCTCTCTGCTTCACAGAGAAAACTTCCCTGATGCTGAGCTACCCGACGACAACCTTTTGTTTTTACCACTGCAGGAGGGAAGAAGAAAGGGAGAAAGATGGTAAATATGTAAACGTAACTAGACAGAGCACAGGTGCATTCCGCACGTCAGTGCGCTGCTCGTCGTTTCTGGATTTTGACAGCGGAGCTCTGCCTGCGGACAGAGCCGTCGTCGAATGCCAGCAGCGAGTTTCCGCCCGTTGATTACACACGGCACACATCTTGCACTGAGTTACCAAAACAGAATTCTTTCATCCTTTACGGGTGCCTTGGAAATGCGCTTTGATATCCCACCACCACAGACTTCTGTCACTTCAACTCTGTCGTGCGGTGGCTTAGAGTCACGTGTATCAGCAGAACCTTGACGTGAGATGTGAGCGTGACAGATGTCCTCACATTTTGATTAGGCTCTCAGCGGTGTTGCCAACGACGACCTAACCATTGTAAAAGCAGGCCCTAGAGAAGGATTGGCACATGAATGGAAACCGTCCTGATGGGGTGTTATAGAAACCACAGCATTTGGGCGGGGGAGGGGGTAGATTTTTGTTTTGAGTCACTTTAGGGTAATGTCACTTTTGATTCCTCTTGACCCTGGTGTTCATATTCATTCTGTATATGATTTAAAAAGAAGATCCTCTGGGCTGTCTGTGATCCCTTCTTACATTTTGCGAGGCATGTTATCGTTGGGAGCAAATCCTGCAGCATGGATTACGCTGCGTAGTTAGTCAAATGCAGTTAATGGTGGTCATGACCACGTATAGCTACCTGCTGGGACAGCTGGTAGATAGACCAAGACAAGGAGAAAGAGAAGGTCAAAGAAACACGTGGCTAATTGGGCCACAGAGGGCTATTCTTGTGTGTTGTACATTCACCCAGGACCCAGCACATCTTGAATTTGGGGGGTGGGGGAGCGTGGAGGGTATGGCATCGTATTCTGCTGGCAGACATAGAACAAAACTTATAACCCTTTACCCATTCCTAACTGCAGCTGCGTGTAGAAAGTTGATCTGTATCAGGAATATAATTTTGAAAATCAGATCCTGGAAAATTGTTTCTCTTCCAATCAGGGGTACATATAAAAATTCAGTTTTAGATGGAGTTATCAAATCTGCACGTGACTAATCCTGTCTTTTTCCTTTTTTTATTGTGAATGACATGTCCACATTATATTGATTAGAACTTCTGTGCCCCTCTCTTTAAAAAGGAGCTGACAAACCATGGGAGACTGTGGACTCTGAGAAACAAACTGAGGGTTTTGGAGGGGAGGGGGGTGGAGGGATGGGTGAGCCTGGTGGTGGGTATTAAGGAGGCACACATTGCATGGAGCACTGGGTGTGGTGCAATGTTTACAATGAATTTTGGAACACTGAGAAAAATTAAATTAAATTTAAAAAAACTGAAATGCTGAACATTAGACATTACATTCATAAGACAAGTTTGGTGATAAGTGATTTACCTGAAAAAAATCTGTCTGTCTTTATAACCAGTAATGTGTTTTAAACAAACATGAAGTAACAGGGACATTTTAGTTAAATTTAGTCCATCAACAGGTATGACCTGACCTTCAATGCCAATGGTACTGTTTGAATACAGAGAGTTTCTAGACACAGGACATTGACCATGGGAAATTTACAGTCAGACTGGAGAGTTGAGACATACAGATCTGAAAGGTCAGACACCGCCAGGATGTTCTCGGGTGAGCCCAGGCAGGGTTCAGCCTTCGGTCAGTGCTGTGGTGTTGAAGACACAGGAGGGTGGGCACTGCCACTGTCCCTAGTTCCCCATGAGACTCCTGACCAGTTTTACCACCAGCCTCACTTGGAGACTGCCTCTGCCTTTCTGCCCTCTCGTGTCGGTTAATTAATAATTTCACAGCAAATTCAAGAAGGGAATCCCGCCCTCAGCATCCCGTGCAGTGGGCTGCCTTTGTCGTTTGTGGATGGACCAGTGTTTGCACCACAGTGGAATGTGGTAGAAGGAGGAGCAAAGTGCACCTTTTGGTTTCTCAGTATCTCATTTGTCCAGCCGGGCTGAGGGATTGGCTTTTTTCTTTTTCCCTCCCCAAAGGAAAGACAAAATTTATGGACCTGAAAAAAAAAAACAAAAAACAGTGAACGGAGTGTACTATGAATGAATTCCATTAGCGACAGTTTCCACATTTCATAAAAGACAAAAAATTGGGCAGGAAAGTCCAATTCTATGGGTGAAAGCAAACACTATATTATGAAAATAGTAAGAATCATAGGTATTTAACAGATTGAACTATCTTGATTCCTGTTTTCTTATGCTTAGTAGGGACTTTGCTAAAGTTTACCTGCAGTAATGCATACAAAACCCCAGGAGCATCCCAAAGGTGTTTGCCGGGTAACTGAAAAGAAATGTTAAAATTAAATACTTCTTTGGGTTTACCAAGATGCCTTGAGGTACATGTCTTTAATTTAGTGTATTTTTTTCTAGCCTTGGTGATAGCTGGTTTGTGGTTGCTAGCATACACGGGCTTTGCTGTCCAGAGAACACGTTCTCAGAACATTAATTAGTCTTTTAACATTTGTTACCTTCTGTGCTGAGTGCATGGGACATCCAGTTCTTGGATTTTGACTCACCCACATCCCCAGTGAGCTGACCATTGAATTGGTGATAAGGCTTCTCCGTAGCGCCGTGTTCTCACAGGTACGGGGCAGAAATGTTCCGAAATGCCAGTGAAGAGTGACTGCGGGGAGATTTTCCCAAAGAACTTTTTGAGGGGTCACCATGCTTCCAAATGACTAGGGAACTGGTTTAAATTGTTGCTGGTGATTTAGTGCTTGAGCAGCCTGGTGATTTGAGGCATGATTTTCATCATGGCGTATTCTTGCATGAACAGAGCCCACCCTTCGTTAGCACTCTGTCATGTAGGTGTTCTAGACTGAGGGTATTATGTTCATATTCAGAGGGAACGTGTTTGGGTCTCTTTCCCCTTTTCATATCAGCCATGTTAAAATAATTTGACTGTAAAGGTTGCTGAAGAGGTGTTTTTTGTTTTTTGTTTTTTTAATAATAGAGAAGTAAGTTATGGGGACCCAAGTCAGTGCCACCCTCATAGCATGGTAAGTAAATCCTCTTCCTGTTTTAAAAAGGACATTACGTGCAGCCATCTGCAGACAACCCTCTTTGAGTAAAAATCACAAGGTGGCTTGAGAACTGAGCAGTCGGTCCCTGAAATGAGAAGCCTGGGAGGTTTCTTGAGCCTTCTGTGTGAGGCTTAGCTGTGGCAACGTGGGTGAAAGCCAGGCTGTGCTGACCTTGCTCTGAGCTTCTCTGAAACTGCACTGAGGAAGTGGAGACAGGGGCCGGGAAGACCACAGAACCCATCCTGGTGACGAAAAGCCTGAGGAGGGTGGCCAGCAAGAAGCCCTGTTGCTTGGCCCTCCTGGGGGACATGGTGGTGACCCAGCAGCAGGCATGTTTGCTCAGCTTATTTTGTGAAGACGTTAATGAGTTAACAGGCGTTGATGCTATTTGAATGGCTCAGATTCATTTCCTGGAAGGCCATCTAGGTTTACTGTTCTTTACTGTATTAGAGGCCCTGAATGTCGGAGATCCGGCGACCTGTAAACTCAGTACCACAGGAGACAACGGTACTCATTGGAGAGTTGTTCTTTCTCAGTACACACAAAATTTGTAATTTGTACACTACAAATTATATTACATTTGTTGATCTGTACATTACAATGTATCCGATATCTACAGATAAAACTGAGTTTGCTGTCATATGTAATAGAGCCATTTAAATAGATTCAAATTTTGTTGCCCTGGTTCTAAGAGTCATGGCTTTTGAGATCCGTAAAAAGTTGCAGGTTACTGAGCTTTGCTGATATGCAGGTGGGTCAGTTTCAGGTTACTCACTGCTAATTATTAGCTCCAGCTCCTTGCTAGAAAACGATCTTGGGAAAAGAATGTCCTATTTCATTATCCTATAGAAAACAGAGTAGCATGCAACTTCCTTCTTGTTAGAACTGAATCAGTGGCATGGTATCATCTATGAAAGGTATGTGGGCAAATGGTAGTTACCTTTTGTCATTTTAATGATTTTTGTTTCTAAAAATGAATCTGAATTTTGGGGTGCCTGGGAGGGTCATTTGGTCACATGCTCTTGGTTCTGGCTCAGGTCACAACCTCAGGGTCTTGGGATCGAGCCCTATGTCAGGATCCACACTCAGCGTGGAGTCTGCTTCTCCCTCTCCCTCTGCCCCTCCCCTCTCTCTCTTAAATAAAGGGATAAATCTATAAAAGAATAAAAATGAATCTGAATTTCAAGATATGTGATTCAGATTAGATTCAGCCGTGAGCAACAGGAAACATCAAAACAACCACGACTAAAAGAAGAGAGACATTTATTTCCATCTCAGAGAAAAGCTCAGGAGGAGTCAGTTCAGGGTATCTGATGGTATCCTTGGTATCTAAAATGTGAGGAATCCGCGCTCCGGCTCTCTTGCTGCTTCATCGTACTTGGCTTCTGTTCCCAGCATCTCTTCATGGTCCTTGAACTCTTCTGACCATCCAGCCCCGTTATAACCACTTTCTAGCAACAGGAAGGCAGCAGTAGGGAAGAACAGGGCAGTAGGGGAGGGAAGGTGCATGCCAGCTGTCTTAGAAGCATGTTTGCTGAAAGGTGACATGTATTCTGTCTGCTTTCACCTTCTGGTGAAAAAGTACTCATCTAACCCCATCCAGTGCAATGAGGTTTAGAGATGTTGTTTTAGTTCCAGGAAAAAAATGTGTGCAGCTAAAAATTAGGGCCTTTTTGGGGGGAGGAAACAGGGGAATAGATTAGCAATCTGTCACACAAGAGAAAACAGGACTTCAGTAAAAATTGTTGGTGTGGATGGGGCGCCTGGGGTGGCCTGGTTGGTTAAGCCTCTGCCTTCAGCTCAGGTCATGATCTCAGGGTCCTGGGATCGAACCTGGTATCAGGCTCCCTCCCCAGCAGGGAGTCTGCTTCTCCTCCTTCTGCCCTGTCCCCTCTACTTGTTTTGTGCTTTCTCTCTCTCTCTCTCTTTCTCTCTCTCATCTACTCAAATAAATAAATAAATGAAAATCTAAAAAGGAAATTTTTGGTGTCGGTGTCGACCCTGAGACCAAGGAACCCAAATACCACCTGGTGGCCAGGTGCCTAAGCCTCAGGGTCAGGATTAGGAAAACAAAGACTGAAAAGGTGAATATTCAAATGTTGTAATTACAGGCAGCAGAAATCATGTACTACAAAGAGAGAAAACCCTTTAAAGAGGTGCTTCTCCCATGAAGAAAGACCTTTAATATTGCTTCCAGAACATGAGCATATGTATTTCTTGAATTCTGGCCTTGACTTTAGCAGAAGTGTAATGCAAGGCACAAGATGGGACTCTGAGAATTAGAAAAGAGGCGAAGTGCAAGGGGTCATCTCTAGGAAGATGAGGAAGCCACGTAAGCTAGGGCCAGGTGGCTCTCCAGATGTTTGACTCCATGGGAAATCCATCCCCCAACCACCCCTCTTGTGAAGGATGTGGACACGGGCCATCCCTGAGGACCTGCTCGTTAGAATGGAAACATAGCATGGATCAGCCTCTGGGGAGGGGTTCAAGTCTCTAATTTCATAGCTGCCTCTTCGCTTTATCCTAGGTGATCTGTTCTGCCACTAATATGTTTTTGGGCTACGGACAAAGTTGTATGCTTTCCAGTTGCATATACATTAGAGTTCATATGGTTGACACCTCTCATTTTACAGATGAGGAAACTAAAAATCAAGGCAACAATGTAAATAATTGACAGAATTCAGAGCTGTGCTGAGCTGCACACTTTGTTATCAGGATGAATTATTTGCACACTCTATAGCTCAAGTTTTTTTTTTTTTCACCTTTAAAGTAAATTAGACTAAAAGGCTTCTGAATTCCTACACCTGCTTAGCTTTAAAAGTATGTTTCTGCATCATGTAAGTATGCAGTGATTGCTTCGTAAACTCTTATAGAACCTGTTCAACAATAAAAATATTCCTTGTGTGAAAGGGGAGACACTAAGGGCCCATTAATACATCTTAAAAACTGCTTATAAATATTATGATTTATTTTAGTGTTCACTTCTAATCTTGTTACATGTTAATGGAGATTCTCATTTCTTTATCCATTTATTTATATCATATATGATATATTCACACACATATACACACATACATTATGTTTTAATTAGAGGAGTTTTATGTAAGTCTTAAATGTTGATTGCCACACGGCAGCTTGAAATGCCACTTAAAAGTGGAATGAAACTTGAAGTGTTTATGGCTTTGCTTTTGTCATCTTATCTCTGCTGGGCCTCCCCCAAGATCATACTCGGGTTGGCACTAATGCCAGTACGGGTATCAGATTGCTTCAAACTCAAATTCAGAAGAATATCCTCAGATTTATTTTGGAAGCGCTAGCCCAAGACCTTGGCTTCTTGCGCTGTGAACCTGGAAAGACACTTCTATGCCCAAAGGAGGCAACCTTCTCAATTGCTTTTTCTTAGACAAGTACACCCATTCCAGTGTCTGTCCATCGTTTCTGCCTTCTTAATGGGTGAAGTTAGATTAAAAGTTCATAGGATTAGGTGGATATCTAGAAACTGGAATCTTAAAAGTGCTTAGATTTTCTCTGTGCTGCGAAGGCTCAATAGGAGAGAGTTGGAGGAATTTTTCCCTGCTTTTCTGTGACTGTCTCCCGCTTAAACACCAGGGGTATGTCTTTATGTAGGCTGCCACCAAGACAAGTGTTCCTTGGCTTCCTGCTCTGCTCTGTCTTTTAGGGCAGATGGGGAGAAGAGAACATAGGAGCTTAGTGTGGTCTCCCCACCTGCTCCATAGTTCTTCCCGCCCCTCCCCTTTGCCTGCATTACACTGATGGCCGATGGATGAGAGACTGAGTAAAAATAGACCTGGCGCTCCAAATACTCCATTATCTCCCTGGAGAAAACTGTTAAGGCCTAATTTCACTGGTCTGTGAAGAAGGAAGGAAACATGTTCCATGTCCATAAGTATAACCTTTCAGTTGGGGTCAGGTATACCCTGACCTGGGTTTAGAGAAGTAGACTTGATCGTTCTCTGTTCACTCCCAGTGCTGACCAAGTGTAAGTGGTAGATTAGAAATGCTGCCATAGTGACAAACATGATGGCAAAACATCTCCAGGTAGAAGGCATTGTGAGGGTACTAAACAGGGGACACAAAGGTTCCTGGTCATTGTGTCAAGTGTGAGCTTCTCTCCCCAACTCTTGATGCCCTCTTTCATCCAGCCCCGCAAAAGTGCTACCTCGCTGCCCCAAGTCCCGACCCCAAATACTCGGCTTCATCAAGGCTTAACTCCCAACCAAGCCCTTGCCCACCATATGCAGACTTACCTCTGCCTGACTCTCCTTTCTCCATGTTCTGTCATTGCACTATTCATTTTCCTTACCACATTTTCTGAAGTTCTGTACAATTTGAGTACTCAATCAAGTCCCAACTTCTGTAGAAGCTTCTCTTCTTGTTCCTGGCCTGGGAAACTCAGTCAAAAGCAAAAGACAGGGAAAGGGGCTAATGCGCTATTAGTTGGAAGTAGTGCAAGGATATGGGCACCCCTTGTGCCAGGCTGCTTGCCCATGTTCTCAGCACCACCTCTCCTTTCTTCGCACAGTCAGGACTCTCATGATTTCCATTTTTGAGCTGAAGAGGCTGCAGTGCAGAGAAGTCAGACAAGTTGTCCCTTATCACATGGTGGCATAGCTGGTGCTGTCAGCCCTGAGGAGCTCAGCCAGCCTCTCCCAGTTGTCCCAGTTCAGCAGTTGAGTACCCAGAGATAGGTGGTTCTGTGTTGTCAGGTAGGAACTGATAGAAAACGCTGTGGCCTCATTAAGACCCTAGAGAAAGCTTCATTGCTCACCTTGGTTAATGTCTCAAAAGAAGGAAATGTACATTATCTACTCAAGCTGTATTGATAAATGCAGCCCATATAAATTCTTACACACTTAAAATCATCTGCTAGTTGGTTCTGCTGAATTAAGTCATAGTTGACCAGCCTTGTGTCCTCCCTGCTCCAGCTGTGTTCATGTGTCTACATGTATATGTCTATGAGTGGATATCAATATTAATTTGCATATAATTTGCATGTAAACATTTTTAAACAGAGACTATGCTCTTTGATCCCAGATCAGATAGTGGGTAATTCTGAAATTGACTCTTAAATAGAAAACCATTTAGGGTACACGTAAAAACTATCATATATATGCTGCCTTCATCAGGACCCTGAGGCCTTCCATGTTTTGCATAGGATACAGCTAGTTCAGCTCCAAAGTTTAATGTCCATATAGCTAATTTAAATATTTGGAAAAGATTAGAGAATATAAATACTCTAAACTGTGGTTGGTGCTTTGCTAGGGAGTCTGCAGATTGGACTGTTGAAGTGCCAACTTTGAACCATTGCTCAGAATCTGCAGAGAGAGGAGGGACCAAGGAGTGTTGTAGGGTGTTGCCGGCACCACATCTGCTTCCCTGCCTAGACTTCCACTCCTCCTCTAGTCCATCTACAGCTGCCAACAGGTGTCTTCCTCACCTGCCATCAGAAGTTGGTCAGCCTTGTGGAGAAATGAGATAGGAAAGAGAACCACTGTTGTTCATTCAGTCTGTGTGTTTATTAAGAATTTACTCTGTGCCGGGCATTGTGTTAAACAGTGACCAATAGAGCTGTGGTCTTTGCCCTTAAGAGGAGGACATGCAGAAAGAAAACAACAACAAACCAAAAAACACAAGTGAACAGAAAATAAACATGGAGATTGCAAGTTGGTGGAAGGGCCGTGAGTGAAAAACTAGGTCCAGGAATGACAGTGTGAATTGGGTGGTCAACCAGAGTTCCCTTGTGTTATGTCAGTGGAAACATAAAGGCGATGTTTAGGGGAATTAACCAAGTTGAGATGCGTTAGACCAAAGACCCTGCTTGGCCTCAAAGAAGACCTGAGAGAGGACTGGTGTGGTAAGCGAGGGGGAAGGCAGGACCTCATGGGTGTGTTTGGGTTTATTAGGGATCCCAAGTGCAGTGGGAGTCCTTGCAGGGTTTTATACTGGAGTGTGACATGTTCTTGTCTAAGAAAGCCACCTTCCATTTTGTGGAGAATAGATGGAAGGGCCAGATGCTGCTGTAGAGATTGCTGGAACATATCTGTAGCAGTAGACCAGGGAAGACATAGGAGGCCTACTCTAACGGAGAGACTGTGGACATGAGGAAGAGGGGGTTTGGAAAACATCTGGAAGAATCAACAGGACACACTCAGGGACTGCACGTGGATGGGAGAGGGGAAGGGACACATCAAGGATGACTCTGAAATTTGGAATCTGAGCAGCTGGTACCATGTGTCAAGTTGTTGGCAGTGAGTCAGGGAGGACATGTTTGGGAGGATGGATGTTTTGGACTTGTCAGGTTTGTGCATGTTACATTGTCAGCCGGTAGCAATATCAAGTATGGAGCTGGATATTTGAGTCTCGTGCTCAAAAGGAGAGATCTGAGTTGGAGTTACAAGCATGGACATCTTCAGTGTGTTGTTTAAATCTGGGGCAAGGACAGAATTCCATGGAGTAGAGTGAGGGAGGGTCAGAACTGCATTTTGAGCAGCCCCACAGTCAGGGGTTAGCTGCTGGAGGAAGGGCCAGCAGGGGAGCCCCAGAAGCAGTAGCCAGGAAGGTATCAGAAAAGCCAGCAGAACCTGGGGGAGCAAGAGGTCAAGGAAAGGGTATCAGAAGGAGACAGTGGTAGACAACATTCAGTGTGGTTGGTCAAATAAGGAAAGAAGAAGAGTTCTTGGATTTGACCAGGTGTATTCATTGGTGATCTTGACAAGAGCACTTTCAGGAGCAGTGGGGCAGACTGGTGGCTGAACAGGATATATTGAGGAAGAGGGGAGAAGACCTGTGTGGTTTTCTTATGGGGAAGGGAGGTGTGATTGAGGGATTGAGGGATTAGCTTTGCTTTTCATACATTGTTGTATTGCATTGTCTAGTTAGAACAGTCTTGTGTAATGCTATAATCTGAAAGCTTATATTTTAAAACTTTTAAAAGTTTCTTAAGAAAAAATAATCCTTGGTAAGCTAACTGAACATCTCCATCTTTTAACAACTGTGATTTGTCTTCCTACCCTTCCCTTCTTCCTCCTCCTTCAGATTGCTTTTCAGGTTTTTCATTTTCTTGCTGTAGAATACAGCTGTGCTAAGAAAACAAATCAATCAAAAAAAGTGAAACTTTAACTTCATAGAACATTTTACAGATGGAGCCTTACATAGCTTTTGTGGCAGTGTGTTCAAGATCAGGGAGGAGGGAGGTCAAGAAGAGGGAAGTGGGGAACCATGTGTTTAGACAGTCTTGAGAAGTTGAATAGTATAAGGTGAGAGGGATATACAAGGTCAATGGCCTGACTCATGAAGGGGGGAGAAACCAGATTATTTTGTGTTGATGGGTTGGCCAGTAGAAGGGAACCACCCAGAAGCCAAGTTCCTTGAGAAGGTGAGAGGGTCCCAAGCCCTGATGGAAGGCCTGGCCTTCACAGGAGGGACTTTCCCTCCATTCTGTCAGGAAGGAAACCAGCTTCTTACTTTCCTTCTGTGAGACCTCTTAGGGCCTGAATTCTCTCTTTTGTTTTATGTTTTTATTTAAATTCTAGTTAGTTTATATGTAGTGTAGTATTGGTTTCAGGAGTAAAATATAGTGATTCATCATTTACACTTAACAACCAGTGCTCATCATCATGAGTGCCCTCCTTAATACCATCATTGCTCATCTGGTCCATCCCCCACCCATCTCCTTCCATCAACCCTCAGTTTATTCTCTATAGTTAAGAGTCTTTCATGGTTTGCCTCCATCTGTTTTTATCTTATTTTTCCATCTCTTCCCCAATGTTCATCTGTTTTGTTCTTAAATTCCACATATGAGTGAAATCATATGGTATTTGTCTTTCTTAGACTGACTTATTTCACTTAGCATAATACACTCTAGTTCTGTCCACGTCATTGCGAATGGTAAGATTTCATTCTTTTTGATGGTGGAGTAATAGTCCATTCTATTTTTGTGTGTGTACCACATTTTCTTTATCTACCTACTGTTTTCTCCAAACAATTTTTGAGTTTCAATTAGAAATGAAAAAAGTAGTTCCTAAAATTTTGAAGTATGTGCATTTTTGATATGTACTCAGTTTTCGTGCTGGAAGACTCTCAGATAGTGAGTATGAGAAATTTTCTGCTTACGAATGAGTTCCTTCCCGATTGCTCTTTTCTAAATCAGTCAGGTGGGCTAAGCTATTGCATTTAACAAGCACCATCCCAGCCTCAGAGGCGTAAAGTCAGAAAAGTTTACATTTTGTTCCTGTTCACTATCCATCACACCGCCCTGGGGGCTCCGACCATGCTGTCACTGTGGTGCAGAGAGAAAGCACATCCCATCTCATGGTGGCCCGCAGTCCTCCCTCCCCTGGCCACATGTCATTGGCCAACCCCATGTGATGGGGACAAACCAGCTTCAGAGTTGGCAGACGGTGATGGGCAGCCATCCTCCAAGTACTGGAAGGAGCTAGAACAGCACCCACCCTGTTGACACCATGTTTCCCTCCCCAGAGAAGGGAGGGAGGCCTTGGGGGAGCATGGGAGTTGCCTCTGCCCCTGGCCCCATCCTTGACCACAGCACCTGACATCCTATCAATAGAAATACAGTCCTTTATTTTTAAGCTTTCATTTTCCAAATGTTTTCTTTAAAAATATAAGCAGCTCTACAAAGCTTAGTAAATCATTACCTTTTATTTTCTCTGCAGGCATTAATTTTTTCTGGTGGACTCAAAATTATAACAGAGTTTGTGTCCTGAACACAGTGTTCTAAGTAACACGTATTTTCCTACTTCGTAAGGAACATGCAGCACTGCCAGCGAAACCTCCACCTGGCATGAGCTGTTGGTGACTGCGGCTCACGTGTGCAGTCTCCTCTCGCAGGTCTGCAGCCATCAGGCCTCTTGGAATTTTGCCTGAGCGCTCGGGACCCCATCATGCCTCGGTGGACCCATCTGGACGCAGGACCTTGGATGCGGCCCAACTAGTCAGTCAGAGGAGGGCAGGAGGACTCTACAGGCTGCACAAGCCAGCCCCGGGTGGGCAGCGCAGCCTGGCAGGTGCTCCTTGGTCTCCCCACGCACTCACTGCCGCCTCCTTACCCCACAAGCCACCTGCAGTTGACCCAGATTCCTTGCTATCATCTTTGAGAGTGTGATCTTTTGAATTTTTTAATTAATGCTTTCAGACTTTGGAAGCTTAATTCTCTCCCTTTGGCTTTTGGCTTTTCTAACGTGTTCTAAAGCAGCCTCTTACATTTTCTCATGTTCTCACTTTCCCTTTCCTACTTCACTCCTCAGTAGTTTATTGACTTGTACGTATGGTTCTTTTCTTCATTGTTTGTGTTTTGTGTAACATATTCCCTGGCTGTGTTTGTCTAAGCAAGGTCCCCAAAGTCCCAGTGCCTCACAGAGAGAAGCTGGAGGGATGCCTAAGATAGTGATAGTTATAATATAATATAATAATACTAATTTAAATAAAATGGAATTTCTAAATGAGAAGATAGCATAAATAAATAAGAAAATTCTTCCACAAACGTTTATCAAGCTGCTACATTATATCTGGCAGCGCTGGGACTGTTAGGAATGATCGAATTTACAAGGGGAGATGATGTGATCAAACATTTGTAGCAATTTGATGGTGGGAGAAACTATATGAAAGGTGACCCCAGGTCCCGTGAGAGACCAAAGGAAGAGGAACATCTAAGACTGTCCTGGGAGGCCTTCCAGGGAAGGGCACAGAGGGAGGAGAGCTTGTACACAAGCAGAGATATCCCTGGCACCAGGGCTGGACCTCTCCAGCAGGAGATAAGCCTGGAAATACAGACAGGTCAGACCATAGGGTCTGCTTTGCACCCAGATGGGGTGAGATTTTATCAAGAGTGGGGAGCCCTTGAAAGGGACTATGCTGGATACCTAGGTGGCATTTGCCAGGCACTCAGAGAATTCGCGTCAGGAGTCAGGGAGAGTCGTGAAGGTTGTCCCTGGTGGTGGTCAGTGAGCACCTGGGCACAGATTGAAACCCTCGGTTGTGTGCCTACAGGGGCAGGAGGACCAAAGGGAGCACTAACATTTAGGGCCTGGGGAGGTGGCCAGGAAAACAGTAGACCGAAGAGGCTGTGAGTGGAGCTGCCAAACCCAGCCGTCTGGGAATGAGGAGTCTCCCTGCAGCCCTCGGCTTTGCCTGTTAACTACCAGCCAGGAGAGCTGGTACACAGAAGTCACGCGACGGCGGCTTGTGTCCACAGTGTGCTGGTTTGTAGCCAGCTCTTCTGCACACGCCCCTGATGCTTCATGGTCATCAGCTGTTCCCCGTCCTCCATCCTGAATGCCATCTATCATCAGAACAGCACAGCGTTCTTTTCCAGATCTTCCACGAGCATGAATCGATTATTCATCTGAAATGTTCATTTTCCTGACACTTGGATATTTCACTACCTTAATGCCTTGATTACAAGTGATAATATAAAGGGGTGTGTGTCTGCATACTTAAAATTACACTATTGCCTCATTTAAGGCATTTAAAAATGAATAGGCAGGCTCTGTCATGATAGTGCTGGGGTGAACAAGGTGGTGGGAGGCATTTCGTAGCCATCAAAAAAGGAAAAAAGGATATACAGTTCCACTGGTAAGATTTTTGCTGCTGTCATTCTTCTGCACAAATACGAAACCATTCCACACAGCCAGGCATAGAATATAAATCAAAGAAGTTGTGCTTGCAGCTTTGCAGCAGGACTTCTGAACCTTGTGATTTGCGCCCATTTGCTCCCCTTCCTGTTTTCCAACCCCCGATGGGTTGCGCCCAGTGGCTGTCTGTGCTGCTCTGGGAAGCCTCTACGTCCGTGTCTCCCCACGGACCACCTCTCTGCCGCCTGCCTTCACCCGCATGAGTCCACTTCTAGCTCCCCGTTCCCCAGCAGGGTGGGGGGAGGGGGTGGTGAATTGCACATTGGCGCTCATGAGCTTCCTAACGACTGTCCTTTAAGCGACCTGAAATCATCTCCGATGTGTCGTTCCCGCCTCTGACTCTCCCAGGGGTTTATTTCGGTGATTCGCATTTGCCTTGTCTGAGAGACTCCAGGTAGAAGCAGATCGGTGTACTAGCAGCGTTGGAGGTGTGCAACAGAAACTCCCATAAACGTCTTTATGCCAGAGAATTTTCTTTCCAAGTCCCCCTCTTCGGTATTCCAGTCATTCATTGTTGGGCAGTGAAATGATTTTGTGTGCATTTGCTCCTCCCAGTGTTTTGCTGCATGTCCCATTCTCCTGGGATATACAAATGAAAAAGTGGCAATTGGACAGTTGTGTCAGCGTCCCGGCTCAAGGGCTTCTGTCCATGCTGCCCTCGGTTCAGGGCTACTCCGGGCGGCGCGGTTCTGCCTCAGCGCCCCCTGCCCTCACCAGGAGCTGCTTGATCGCACAAACACTGCTCTCCCTTCTCCTCACTAACATCTGTCTCTCTCCAAGTCCGGCCTTTTACGGCGTTCGGAGCTCCAAGCCCCTGTCCTCACAGCTGTGTGGTTGGTTCCTGCTGTTACTGACCATTCTGGCCAGTTTGTCATGCCAACATTTTGCTTATTAGTTTTTATTTTTCTAAGGCAGTAAGATAAATAAGGGGTCTGCCACAGTGTTAATGAGAATTTGAAATGGATTTCACGTATTCTTCCTGGGTTTTTATGACGCAGGTGCAATCCCATGCAGTGAATTACCGTAACTAAACCACTTCGGAGCCGTGAAGCTGGTCCTCCGTGGCATTGCTAAATTCATAGATTAACAGCTACACATAAAGAAAATGTCAGATGTTAAATATTTTTCATCAGTAATAAGTTCGAAATTTGTGACCTTATACAGTCTTGACCTTATACAATCCTCAACCCGAGTTAATTTGTATTTTATTCCTTTTCAGCTTGTAAGCATTTTGATGCCAGACTCTAGACTGTTTTAGAGGTTTTTTTCAATGCACTGCCCCTTAGAATGCTTTCTTGTGTGTTGTTTGACTGCAGCGTGGTGGCCGGCTTGTGTGTGTGTTTATGCAGTGACCCAGACTTGTTTTCGAAGTGCCCACTGTCTTCCAGGCACTGTGCTAGATACAGAGAGGTACACACGCATGCGTGCTCACACATACACACACACAAACACATGACGGCTATTGTGCTGTCACATTTGGGAGGGGGGCCCCGGAGGGAAGGCCAGGGGGTTGCTGATCTTTGGTCCTAGTGACTGAGAGCGTGGAGTCTGGCGTCAGTCGGCCCAGGTGCGAATCCTGACTCCCAGGACTTATGACCTGGGCGAGTTGCTTCTTGGGTCAGAGTAGCCGCCTCCCTGGCCCAAACTTCATAATGTGGATTAAATGAGGGGATATTTATAAACCCCTTAGAATAGTGCTTTTTCATGGTAAGAACTATTTAAGTGTTTTAAACACATCAAGTAAAATAAATAACATCTATTTTTGACCTAAGGACTAAGGAAAATCCTATTGTGAAAAATACAGAAACCTACTGGCGGGCACTTTAGTTTTGTTTTCTTTTTAATGTACAGAACTTTAGTTGATAGTTTATATAGAAATTTACTATCACTAGGTTCTGTCTCCAGAGCCTTGGCTGACTTTGTTCCCTGTGTTTTCATTTGTTTTGATATTTTCAGGTAAGGAAGAACTTTCTAACAGAGAGGGTCCCAGTGAAATGAGCTGCCGTTTGTGGTGTTGTCAGTTTCTCTCTTACTACTGGAAATACTCAAGCAAAGGTTGAACCTGACTGAGATACAGCGTTGGGGATGTGTGCATTAGGTGGGAGCTCGGGGGCAGGGCAGGGTTCAAATAAGTGAATTCCTAAGAGCCAGTGAATTTTTTTTTTCAGTCATGGTTTAGTCTCTCAAGCCTGGTGACTTCAGGGATCTGGAGATGCGAATGGCAGTTTCAGTGGAGAGGACAGTTGAAGTTGGAAAGGATTCAGAAAGGTAGAAGAGAAAAAGTGGAGAGATGTAATGGCTGGTCTAAAACATGGACCTCATGGTGTAGAGAATGGGGAGGCATTGCGTGTTGTCAAGAGGGGAATGACCTAGATTAAAAGGAAGGTGTTCTTTCTCTCTCTCTCTCTCTCTTTTTTAATCTCAGGGAGATTCATCTGGTAACAAATGCCCAAAGATTGGAAGCGGGAATCCTATTACAAACCAGGGCCTTCACATGGGCAGACGGGGAGGAGACAGTGTGTGGGAGCCTTCTGAAGTGCTCTGAGCCTCAGGACCTGAAGCAAGCTGGCATAGTTTGGGGGGCGGGGGGCGGTCAGAAAGAGAGGGTGTAATGTGCAGGTCTAACCCATTCATGCATTCAGCGAATGTTCACTGAGCGCGAGCAGTGCGGGGCCCATGACCCCCAGATGATGGACTCCTCATTCTGTTTCCATAAAGAGCACAGCAAACGCAGGTACGTCTGATGTGCCGCCTCAGTGCGCCCATGGTGAGCCTCAGCGCCCTCACATGCTGCATCCTGGGGGGGGCACCCAGAGAAGCAGTGCCCGGTACAAGCACAGAGGCGGCTTTCCCTGACCCTGTGCAGGCAGTAGGTACTTCCATTCTAAGAGGAGGTCTGATTCTGTGGGCCTTGACCTCAGAGAGGTCAGATCAGTGCAACTGGAGGTGGCGATTATGGTCTGTGGTCAAGTCCTGCTTATTCATCACGGCCCTGAAAGCCTCCAGACTCCAGCCAGACTCATCACAGTGCCACAACCGACATGGGCTGCTATCTTTCTTCCCTGTGTTAAGCACCTTCAATTTCTGTTTCACTTCTTGCTCCACGGTTTGGAACCGGGAATAGGCTTATTATTCCAAAGAACCAGGTGACCCAGCCTGGAGAGCTGAGGCATTTCTGCAGAGACGATCAGCAGAGCACTTAGCACATTGTTGATACTCAAGAAATGGACCAAAAGTTAAAATAGATTTCAAATAGACTGAAGTCGCTGCTCTTGACGTGCCCCCATGGTCGTTTTTAACGCTCCACAGTTAGAAAACTGCCAAGCCATCCTCTGAAAAGCAAACCAAAGGGTCTGCAATAGAAATTTCCCTTTGTATTTTCTGCCCAGAGATAACTCTGAAACTCCTCCCCACTCCTCCAAAGTCACATGCCTGGAAAATAGGGTTATGACCTTCTAACGCTTGGCGGGTATCTTTAACCTAAGCAACAGGCAGCACCCCCTCGAAACCCCGCGAAGCTCTCCCCATCCTCTGCTTTACAAGGTAATGGACGCGCCGCGGTTGCTTTCTGCCTGGTTCTTTGGGCAGTGGAATGTCTTGACTCCTGTTCGCATTGACCGTGAGATTTCTGAGCAGCTCTGCTCCTCGCACATGCATTTGCCACACTTAGCACAAGCCACACAAGTGGCCTCTGTCAACTCAGATAAAAAGGGAAGTTCAACACCCTTTCATGAACATTCTCCTTTAAACCTGCCAGGCCCTAAAATTAGGAAGGAGCTGCTATCACCAGACATTCTTCTCTCCGAAGGGCCTGCCCTTTGCAGTTTGCCTTCATCTTTCGTGGCTGAGCCTGTCCCCTTTACTGGGGATAATGAGCGTGCTGGCATTTGCCTCAGATAGCACCCCACCCGGACGAGAGCGAGTCTGCGGTTGAAGACTGATCGTTTTCAGAAGCTTCAGTGGTTGCCCCTGTTGGACTGTCTCAGCCAAATTGATTTTACTACCAAATGTATTCGTTTCAAGAAAAGTAATCATCTCAGTAGAGACGGCTGGTCTCTTCATGGCTGATGATGTCATTGTCCTGAAGAACGGTAACGTATCCTTGATTTCTTAGGTGTCCTTGCCCTGCCTTTGTCCTTTAAAGGAAGATGTTCTTATTTCATATATTTGAAACCAGATCCACCTGTTAGAAGAGCTGGACATGTATTCAGGGACTCTTCTCACGCCAAAGCCTGGTCTGAGAGTAGCATTGCTTTACACTTGGTGATGTCCCTGGGAAGCCAGGCTTGACAGTAAGGGGGTGGTCATTTCTGGCACTTTTTATTACGGTCTTTATGTAAGTGTAAACCCTTTGTCTCTTTCCTTCAATAGTTTTTAACTCAAAGACTCAAGGATCTGTGAGCTCTTATCTGTTAAATACCCATTCGTTAGAATATGGTCTTTATTATGCAAAATGGGAAGCTGCTTTAAATTTAATTGATTGCTTAGAAAGTTGGGGTTGCTTTCTCTATGATTGTCTCAAGCAGTTTCATTTGTGAAGTTAATTATGTCTGTTACACCTTTTAAAAATGTTACTGAGACCATTTTTTTAGTAGAATGGCATTGCCGGATATACTGGGCTTTTTATGATTTTAATAGTCTGTCTTCAAGACAGTAACATTGATGACTGTTTGGAAAAGGGTCATCTTTCCATGCAGACTTATTTTGCTTTAAAAAAAAGTAAACATAATGAACTCCGTATCTGAAATATGGCTTTTGACATGCTTGAATGAGTTTCCTTTTGAAGAGGGCAACAAAAACAGAGAAGCAAATAAATCACAGTATCTCTGGGAGAATATTTGTCCCCTGGATTCCCTGGAGACTGGTGATTATTGTCCTGAGGGAAATAAAAACCTATTAAATCAGTGCCAAAGCTTCTAATATTTGCAAAATTTTACCCAGTTACACCCAATAAAGATATTTACAAGGAAGTAATACCGTAGAGTGAATTACTTTGTGATAAGAGTGGGAAGAAAACCCTGGCCCGGGGACTTGGGAGACCATAGTGGTAACTGCCCACAAACAGGCATTGTCACCTTGGCAGGTATCTTATCTTCATGGATCTCAGGTTTGTCATTTGCATAAGAGGGTCTGAAGTCCCAGAAGGACAATCTCTCCTTGTATCTACAACATTACAAGTCTCCAGAATTTGAGATTATCTTATTAACTCCCCAGGGCTGAGAAAGAATTGACACCAGCTTTTTTGTACCAAGTGGCACAGTCTTGGGACTGCTCAGAAAAGACCCGTCGCTGTCCTCTGTGAAGAAACAGCGGGGGCTTCCCAGAGGGGATAGACCTCCATTGCCTTGTTGTGCTGAATGCTCCTGGTTGGAGACGTGGGGTAACGTTGTTACACTGCTGTAAGAGTCTCCAGATTGGAGAATTTAAGTTTTAAAGGGAAAGAAAATAAAATCAAGGAGGGAAGCTTTCTTAATACAGTGTTTGAGCGACCGGCCTTCGGCTGGCTCAGTCAGGTTTAGAACGAACGGTGGCTCTGAATTGCCGTGTGATGTGTATTTTTTTTTCTTGCGGTGTCCCCGACAAGTGTTCCGTTCACATGGAAACGTGCTAAAGCAGACCCTCTTCCCAGGGGCTTCCAAGGACTCCCGGCCATAGGTTCTTTGGCAGGACCTGCAGTCTGTTAGGTGAAGGTTTGTGCCAGGGAGACAGACCCCATTGCTGACGTTGGCATCACAGGCTCCTTCTCAGGCTGACTCTCGCACAGCCTGTTTGCTCTGCTGCTGCCAGGAAGAAGGGGGAAGGCAGGGCCCGGCAGCTTCACGTGATGAGCCATTAGCCCTAGATGAGACAGAGTTTATTGCTCAAGTGGCCGCCTGTTAGATCCCATGTGAGCCTTTGTTTTCCTATCGGTTAAGGGTCCCATAAAAGCTTTGGCATTCCATTAAAGGCTGTGCCCACAGTGGACTCTGAAAAACAATGGAGGTGTTTCTCCAGCTCGCTCTCATTTGGTTACAAGTATGAGGGGGGAAAAAGTAAGTTCTGCGTTTTCACTTGAACCCAAGTATTGTGGTGGCAATACCCTGTGGAACAGTGGGGAAAGAACACATGGATTTAGGCTTGGCAGTTGTCTGCTCATAAAGCACTAATGGCTTTTGTATTATGTACATACACTTATGTACAATAATTTATATAAATTACATTATAATTCGTGTACGTGACTAACAATAGTTTAAGGTTTTACTCTTCCTACCACAACTCCACTTTGGCAAATGTGAGGCACCAGGGAGACCGGCTGGTTTTGAGGCTAGTGCCGTAGGGAATCCTGAGCGGGTCTGCCGGTGGGAGAGGAGAGGACTGGTTGTGGGAACTGGAAGGACTGAATGGGTGCCCGGGTGTGGGGTCCTTGGCACAGAATAGGATTCTCAGTTGCCAGTCAGGAGGCTGAGAAGAGAAAGAAATGAGGGAACACTGGTATTAGCCAAACTAAGAGAGCCCAGAGGAGGAGCATGTCCCCAGGTATATCCGGGGCATGGTGACGTGGAGAGGTAGAGGGCCCACCCACCCTGGGAGACCACCTGTGGATTTGAAGGGCCTTAGCACAGAGTAATTTATTAGGGCTCTCTGAGGGTGGCAGAGGAGGGATTTGCAGGGAAGACCAAGTATAGAAAATTGCAACACAGTAGCATGTGGAGGGAAGAAGACCTAGTAATGGATCAGTTAGAAAGGTTGAAAAGGAATTAGAGAAATGAAAAAGAAAAATAACCAAAGATCCACTCCACCCAGGAAGCCAAAGAAGCTGTTGCCAGATAGAAATTAAAACAGTTGAGGCCTGGGAAGAAACCAGTTCAGAAGTGGTGTTTCTGAATAGTGAGGGAAAGAACAATCCTTCCGTGAGTGGTTCGTGATAGTTGGTCTTTGGGGGAAGACCATATGCAAAAATGGATTCCAAATGTAAAAATTCAAAGTGAAAATACAAAAATTTTAATAACTTGGGGTGAGAAACCCTTACCTATCCGTGTGGTGTGTATATTCAGGATTCCACAAAGAAAGGTAAAAGACAGGTTACAGACGGGAAGGAGATACAAACAAAACTTGGCAGAAAAAAGGTTAATATTCTTGAGGTAAGAAGAGTTTCTATAAACTAATCAGAAAAGTAACACAATAAAAGAACAGGAATGCTTTGCTTTCTGACAGAGACATAAAATGATGAATAAATAGATGAGAATGTGAATTTAAAAATAATCTTAAAGCAATAATGAGATGGTAAAGTTCGCCTGTTAGACTAGTAAAAATTAAAATCCATTGTAGCATCCACTGCAGATAAGACATGGACACTTAGGTAATCACTGTTACTAGGGACTTAAGTTGATAAACCATTTTTAGAGAATTATTTGTCAGAGTGTATTGAATTTTTAAATGCACATCTATTTGATCTACAGTCTCATTTCTAAGAACATATATCCTACAGAAATCATAGCATGAATATATGAGATTTCTCTAAAAGGGACTTATTCCGTAATTGTTAAGAGAAAAACAAGAGTCTGAATATCCATCAGTAAGCAGATGATTAAATGCATTGTGTACATTCATACAATGAAATGCTTAGGCAGCTGTTTTTGTTTGGTTTTTTGTTTTTTGGTTTGGTTTTCAATTTTTGAGTGTGCTTTTTTTAAAAAAAAAAAATGAGGTAAATCTGGGGGGTTTAACATGGAAGGAACCCCATAATATCTGGCTGTGTGAGGAGGGTCTATGTTTTAGGCCAGTATTAGCGTGACTCCATGCATCACATGTGCACCTGTGTGCGTGTGAATATGTCAGAGTAGATGTGTCTCTATAAACTTATGAAAATCTTGGGAAGACATGCACCACCGGGACAGATATGAAGTTGGAGGGGTAAGGAGAAAGACAGAAACACTCACCGATGCCCTTCGAGAGTGCTGGTAAAGCTGGGGCGCCTGGGTGGCTCAGGCAGTTGAGCATCTGACTCTTGGTTCTAGCTCAGGTCATGATCTTGGGGTCATGGGATGGAGCCCACACAGGGCTCCACACTCAGCAGGGAGTCAGCTTGAAATTTTCTCTCCTTCTCCCTCTCTGCCTTTCCCCCTGCTTGTTCGCTCTTGTGTTCTCTCTCTAATATTAAATAAATCTCCAAAAAAAAAGACACCGCTTTGCCACTAGTGGTGAATGAGGCTGGCAGGCATGTAGGTGACCTTGGAGATGTGTGATCAGGAAGAAAGACATGGAAATTTAGCTTGAGGGGCACACAGGGCAATGCAAAAGGCTTTGGTGTTTTGTTATACAGGGTAGGAGAACTCTGAGTGTGTTTGCATGACGAGGAAAGGGAGAAAATGCAAAAGGAAGACATGGTGGTGGTCGGGAGTGTGATGGTGGTGGGACTGGCAAAGACTAGAATCAAGGCTGAGTCTTTCTCGGGTTGTAGAGGGTGAGTGAAGTTGGCAGAAGGTTTGTTTTGTGTGTTTTTTTTTTTAATTTTTATTTTTATTTGAGAGAGAGGCAGTGAGAGAGCATGAGCGAGGAGGTCAGAGGGAGAAGCAGACTCCCCGTGGAGCTGGGAGCCCGATGCGGGACTCGATCCCGGGTCGCCGGGATCATGACCTGAGCCGAAGGCAGTCGTCCAACCAACTGAGCCACCCAGGCGTCCCCAGAAGGTTTTTTTTAAGAACTCCAAGCAGATGGCCTCTGTGACAACAGGCAAGACAAAGAGTAGGGGATGCAAATGGGTGGTGTTAGGAATGGAAGAAGATGTAAAGTGTTGGAAACAGCTGCTCTGGAATTGATTTCAGGACAAAAAAGGGTATAAGGAAGACATTTAGGAAAGACGTTGGAAGGAAAAGAGGAGAAACGTAAGGAACTCATTTAGAGAAAGGAGAAAACCAACATAAAGCATAAGTTCAGAGCCCATGAGTTCAGGTCTTACTAATCTGCAGTGAAGTGAGCTGGCATTTTCTGAGTGCCCGCAACCTGGAGGAGAAGGAATCCAGTGACTTTGGTTTTCATGATTTCATGATTTCAGGATTTCATTAAATCCTAGAGGATTTCAGGCATGTAATGACACGGAGAGGGCTGGCTAGGGGTTTGGAGCCCAAGTGAGGCTGACAGAGCCAAAGAGAATATGAGGGACTGAATGTTGTGGTAAGAGTTAAAAAAAGAAAAAGGCAGATAGCTCAGGAGTCCGGAAGGGAAGGAAGGTGGAAGAACAGGTTGGAGTCACAGGAGGAAACATCAGCGTTCCTTGCAGAGAGTTTCAGGATCCGAGGGCAAAGACAGAGCCAAGGTCATGGGTGTTTGTAGTGCCTGTTGCCTTGTCTCTGTACACCCTAAGTCCTGTGAGGGAGGGATGACCCAGCTCTCATTCATCCTTACATCCAGCATCTGGCACCTGGTGACACCCAGCAAACATCAGCATGAAGGAGTGGATAGGGGGTTGTAGAAGCTAAGATTGGACAGTGAGGCATTCAGGCATCTAAGGACAGGATGCTGGACAGGTCATCAATTTCATTGTTAAAGGCACTGAAGAAAATCACATGAGAACTGGGGGAAGAGAAGAGTCCCATATTGAATTATCAAGGATTCTGGGAAGACGTGTGGTTTTAGTCAATGTAATGGACAGGGATACGGGAAGTGAAAAAAGTGATAAAACTGTGTGGCTAGTTTTTGAGCCCCAATCCACCCGTACCAGCATAGATGGGAAACTTGCTCAGTCTGCAGCCTCAAGCACTCCCCCCCGAGATGTGGAGAGTCAGGACTTCTGGGAATGCTGTCCGGGAAACTGGATTTCCAGCATGTTCGTCACAGATGCTTGGGGCCCAGCCAGTGAGCTTCAAGAACCACTAGTGAGATTCTAAAGGGGAGCCTTTTGGTTTGGTGAGGTTTGGGAAGCAAATGAAAATAAGGAGTTTGCTAGCTTTTCTTCCGAGCCAAACAGATCCAGAGCAGTGCGAGAGACACCCCAGAGCCTCTTAAAGAAAAGCTCTGAAGGAAGTGGCTTCAAGAGGAAAGCAGTTTCCGTTCAGTCAAAGGAGACAGTGTGTGATGGAAAATGGCTGGGCTACTTGTAATGACTATTTCTAAAATGTTCACATGGATTCCTACCACAGTTACAAAAAGACTCGGGATTCAATTTGCCCTTTCATTGAGGAGTCAGGTTAAGGTTTATTATCAGTTGCTGTGCCATAAATGGAAATGGCCTGGAGCACTACTGTGTGTGTGTGTACAGAGGTGTGATAAAGTCTGAAACAGCCTTCTTGTAAGGAGTTTTCTGGAAGGTGATTTTATTGTAATCCTCCTCACAGTGCCCTTTCGCTTTTGGACAGCGTTCAGAGTGGTGTTATTTTAACATCTGAACCACACCAACTTCAGCCTGGATGTATTTTTGCAGCTACGGGCGTGAAGGGGACTTTGTGCTTCTGCTGGTATTCTAAAAGGATTCCTCTGTCCCGGAGCCAGAGGGGAAGGGAGACTTGCCCACTGACTCACAGGCATTGCACAATTCCAGCAAGAGAAGTGGAACCACAGGGGCCACATTGTCACAGGGCACCAAGATGGAGCACTTGGGGAGCAGGAGAGCCAGCTGAGTGGAAACTAGGGGTGCAACAACCCCGCTGGCTGGGCAGAGAGCAGGGAGCACAGGAGGGAGTCGTGGGCAGGTGAGCTGGACCGGAGAGAAAGGAGGTGCCGGGCAGGGGTTGAGGATAGGTGTAAGCTGGAGGGAAGGGGATTTCTGAACAGAGGATTCTTTTAAGGTGGAATCGTGTGAGCCAGTTTGCTCCCCTGCCCCTTCTGTGCTTGGAGAGCTGCCCCCACGCCTGAGGTGAAGGCCCTGCACTTGAACTCATCAGCCCCAGCCAGTGACTTGGAGTTTGTTCCCTCACTCTGCCTGTACCCGTGCCACCCACACAGTCACGGTCTATTAGACGCTGCTAACAGGCAGCCTCTAACAACCTTCAGTAAAAGTGTGTCTCCTTTCTGATAGTTTTGAATGCTGAGGAATATTCTCCATGATGCCCGAACTGTCAAATTTACATCTCTCTCAGTATTTCTCTCCAAAGTCAGAAACCAGTGCTTTTTTTGCTATTATTTCTTGGCAGGTTTCAGAAAACTACCAAGTGTGCAGGCATTTATTCACCCTGTAGTGCTTTTGGCTGCATCCCACCCCCCACCCCCCGGTTCCCCTACCCCATCGATGGCCAGGGACTTTGTGGCAGCCCTCTGCAGTAGAACTACTACCGTCTAAAGCTTTGGATGGACTGTGGCTCCAAACCACACTAAGTGCAAAGGCTTATGTCCTTGAGTGTAGCATGGGAAGTCAGCAAGACATTTCTAAGCAGGAATACTTTCCAGATATCATTTGGGGTAAAGATGCCATGTTTGCCCAAAGAGAAAACTGTTCACTGTTTTTTCTGTCTGGAAGAAACCATTATCTGTTTTAGGTGGCTTATCACTGGATTAGCATTAAGTTTTCTCTTTCTGATCCTTTTTCTCTTCCTGCTTTTATCCAGGAAGTAATGAATAATGTTGACCAAATTTGCCCAAGGTTGCCCAGACTCTGGCAGGTGTGATGAGCCTTAATTAAAAATGCTGAAGAATGGGGTGCCTGGGTGGCTCAGTCGGTTGGGTATCTGACTTTTGCTCTCAGCTCGGGTCTTGACCTCAGGGTCATGATTTCGGGCCCACGTTGGGCTCCATGCTGGGTGCAGAGCCTTACTTTAAAAAAAATGCTGGAGAAAATGTTTTTAACCAGGAATAATAGACTTTCCTTGTCGATGTTGTTTTTCTTCTCTCTCACTGAATACATATTTCGTGGTTGCTAACATTTACTTCGTAATAGCTGAACACAGAAAAATGAAGAGTATTTTAACGTGTAGAGAGAAAACTGAATATGAAATTTGCTCCATGGAAGAGTCTCCCTAGATTGAATCATTTGGTAGGATGGCCAGTCTGACTTTTCCAATCCTGGGAGGGTGGTAAGGAGCAGAGAACTGAAGGCCTGTTTTCTGTGTTCTGTGGTGGGCACGATGGCCCCGTCTGTGGTTGAGGAACTGAGGCAGAAGCATGATAAACAGCTTAGCCACGGTAACCTAATTAGCTCTTTGTGGAGTAAGAATTCAAACTCAGGTCTCCCTACTTCTCGACACTTTCCTCTACTCCACAAAGTCTCCTTAAAACTGAAAGATGCTTCACATCAGATACTCAAGGGGACTGGCCTGAGTATCTTAAAGGAGAGCGCGGACTGCCTGTACGTCTCTCCCATCTAAAAGCAAGCGCTAACAAATACTAAATCCATTCTGCTCTCTTTTGTTCTAGATTTTCTACCCCAGCAAGGATGGCACAAAGATTCCAATGTTCATTGTGCATAAAAAGGGCATAAAACTGGATGGCTCTCATCCTGCTTTCTTATATGGCTACGGCGGCTTCAACATATCCATCACGCCCAACTACAGGTAAGCCTTGAGCGCTCCCAGAACTTCGGCGTGGATGGGATCCTCTTCCCTGCGGTGGGAAGAAACCAGAGACTAGTCCACTAACTCATTGTTTCAAATGTACGTAGCTGTATATTTCTTGGGTTTTTTTGTTTGTTTGTTTGTTTTTTGTGCGGAGGAGCAAGATTGCTAAGTATGTGCCCTTTTGGTCAGGAATTTCAGAATCACAAGCTAATCTTTTGTCTTCGGTGAATAGGTTGTTTGAGAGCTCGATGCTGAGGCTACGGAAGGGGAGGGTCAGCCGAGGTCTGGACGGAAGGAAGCTCGTCCCTGCAGTATTTGTCATTTGCTGTCCCGCCACTGCCCTCAGCATTCTCTTCAGAGAGAACGATTTTCCAGCTACTGATTATATTTTTCAGCCCCACAGAGTCTTAAAATAGACCATCTTAACATTCAGCCACAAGTATACTTTCTGTATGTGCTATTACTCCATCCATTTTAAACTCTTTATGTGATTATTTCCCAATAAGTATGGTTCAGGGGGAAAAATCTGCATTGCCACACTTGCTGTTATTTAAATAACTATCTTCTGTCAGTTATTTGCAAACCTGGTTTTAATATCCCATTCACAGTTTAAAGTGGAATCTGCTCTGAGCATTTTTAGTAAAAACAAGGAGTCTCCTACCAGTAAGACCAGCCATGAGCCAACTTCTGAATAGAGCCTCATACAAAATCTGATCCTATTCAGGAAGAAATGTATGGGCTGGTGACTACCAGGACACAGAATCAGTGTAGATCCAACTGGCCACCCCACGTACGAAGACAAGAAAACTGTTGCTTTGTTTTTGAGCCTTTGTTGGCTCAGTGTTGAGGATTCAATGAGGTATGGACATGGTCCCTGGCCCGCAGGAGCTTATAGCCACATTGCGAACTGCCTTGGGCATCTGGTTACAAAGTTGGATTTTATCCTTTAGTTGGTGAGGACCCGATGAACTTGTAAAATCATCATGGAGCCCACTATTTTTGGAAGATCATCACACGAATACATTGAAGGGAAACCAGTTAAAAGGGTTTAGCGGGGTGGTCCCTCATTCCCCGTCTGCCTTCTGCAGTGTTTCCTCCACATCAGCCAGGATTCGGGGTGGGGCCTGAGCCGCAGACATGCCCACATCTTGCCGGTTTCCCGGGCAGTCATGTGGGCCTCTCATTCATATGTCCATGTCTGTGTGGTCAGACCATGTGTCGTATTTATTCTCTGTGATGATTAGTCTAAGAATGCAAACCAGTACCTGTTGGTTCATTAGAGTAACCTAATCCTTAAAAAATAAAATGTGGCCTCGTTTGCCCTTCTTTATCACTCAAAGTGATAAAATTCAAGCTTCAGTTTCAAGTCATGGCGACGCCTGAGTGTCGGGCCCGTGAGCATGTGTTTCCTTCAGAGAGTGAGTTTAAGAGACTCGAATCCAGAGCCTGACTTCCCTTAGTCCCTTCAGTGCGTATTGCATGGAGACAACCCTGTTCCCGAGCAGATCTATAGCTGAAATTGCTTGTCTTTGCTCATATGTACAAATGGTTATTAATCCTGCTCCACTGGGACTTGAGAGATGAGAAAGGAAGGGTACCTGTACCATTTTTATCCCAGAACCCAGCAGATACACTGGGAGCTTCTGTAGAGACCATCAGGAGTACATGAACAATGTTGATGAGAAGACCAAGTGACTGAGAATCTCTTTGGCCAATCCAGTTGTGTGGTATGATCACCTCCCCCAATTCTCCTTTTCTCTGAGTCCTCAAGACCCGAGAAATCAGCACTCAGGCCTTCTAGAACCCTAGGTCACAGAAGCCTGTGTTTACCCAGCTACTAAGAGGGAGGATGATAATTAATTTAAGCTAGCAGAAATGATGAATGTCATTTAGCACTGTTAGGGTCAGAGTGGAAAGAGAAAGAGAAAACAAAATCCAGATTTCCCAAAGGACTTACTTAATGGCTTTGTGCTATAGTTTCTTATGCTTATTTCTAGAAAACTTTCTCCAGCCCTGAGCCCTCCACGCTTCCTTTCTGGACCATGTCCTTGGTCTCCTCAACCCCTCTCACACCTGTGTTAGTTACCTAGTTCAGCATCTAAATGCCTGTAAAACTGGAATACCTCTTTAAAATCCCAGTTTCAGCAACAGCTTTCTTTATTCTAACTTGAACAATGAGGGGAGAGATTCTAGAAACCGTGGAGCAGGGACCCCACTGAGGATTCCTGCAAGCCCAGAGCCGTTCACACCAGGGCTGTGTCACGTGGTTGGAGATACTCAGTTTGCCGACATTAAAAGACAGATTGAGCATGAAATGAGAGCTTCTGGTTCTTTCTCTCTTTGCATTATGACCTGTGTATTCCCACTTCCTATCGTAAAATATTTACCAGCACAGAAAAATGAGATATATTGAATGCACATGAAAATGTATGAACTTTGCAGTTACACATTAATCAGAACTTTTATGTTTTGCAATTTAATCAAGTGATATAAAACTACTGGACTCCTATTTCAGTAATATTACATGTGGAGTGTCTTCGGGAACACATTTTTTTGGATAGAGAGAGACAGCGTGATCCTTACCAGGTGGTTAAGGGAAGCTTCATTATTTGAACTGTTTCTCAGTGTGTCCAGGCTCATCTTTGTGAGACACATGGGCGGCATCCTTGCAGTGGCCAACATCCGAGGAGGTGGCGAGTACGGAGAGACGTGGCATAAAGGTGAGGTCTTTTCTCTACAGAAACACAAACACAGCATAGCCACCAATGTGTTTGAATGAGCTGCCGGGATTAGGAGCAGACAAGCATTTTGGCTAGACAAGCGAAAAATAAGGAGATGTTCAAACATGTTGCAGTCATCACGGCCCCTCTAGAAGCAGCTCCGTTTTTTTCAATCTTGTTTTCCTATGTACTCTGTTTATTTTAATGAAGTATGCACTTTTTCAGAAGCATTCCCTATAGGGCATCATTAGAATTGGGTTTTTAAGCAATGCGTGGGCACATTTTTATCTATCACGGTCAGAAGCGGGTCTGCAGGGCACTTTTTGGCATTTATTCGATCTCTTCGGAGTCAAGACCAGGCTGTTTGGTTAGCATTATAAGGCTGTCTCCAACCAGGTCATTTCCTCTTAAAAGGAGCAGTCCCAAATAGAGCTTTCCGGTTCCCAGAGCTAGCATCCTTTTGCTTGCGTTCTCTGATTTCCCTGATGGTGCTGAGAAGTAGCGTCCTCCTAACATTACGGCTGTGACTCTGTCATGCGCAGGTTTTAGGCTTGAGAGCTCACTTGTTTTTCTTTTCTGGTTTTAATGATTCAGTCTCCATTCTCCAGCCTTCTGAAGCGTTTATTCACTTCATTGGGGATATTACTTCCCATAGTAAGCGTCATTCCCCAGGCTGTCCAATTTTTTTTTTTTAAGTCTTATCTCTTCCTTTTCTTTACATATGGAGCACATCCTTTCCCCAGCCTTTTGTGTGTCTGGAATTCTTAGACTAACCTATAGCCAGAGGAGGGTGTGGGAACGCACTTTCAGTCCCACCAGCCCCAGGCTTATCCCCACTCTCATCATCTGCCATCCCTGATAAGAAGGCCTACTGGAACAAAGGCAGCCTCCAGGCCTTGGCATTGGTAGGCAGCATCAGGCAACGGGGGTCTTTTCCCACAGTAGGCAGCAGACCTGCATTTATCCACTTGTTCCTGAACCAGAGGCCAAAGGCTGTGGTTTTCTGCACCAAATCCAGTCTGCAAAGATGAGGGTAGATCTGTAAAGAGCTTTTTCATAAGTACCTGTTAGATGTCAAGATGTAGGAAAGGCCAAGCCTGACCCCCTGAACATGCACCCCAAAGGCTGACATCCGACAACATACTAACTACTTGAGCATCTCAGCAAGAGTGAGTGTTTCTCGTTAACACTTTGGCTCCCCGCCTGCCCGCTGTCATTAGGGCGACTGCTCCCAAGTGTCATCCCTAAAGACGTACTCAATTGTCGTTGTATAATTTTGACCCTGACCTGATATTAGAGTTTAATTACACTAAAATCATACTATGATATTAAGAGATGATCAGAGAAAAATAATCTCTACATCTCATATATTTATGTTCCAATTCCATATGTGAAGTCTGGACCGCCTAACACACGTCATTTACTCGTTAAACCGTTTGTGACATACATACACACACACACACACATACATACATACATACACGCATGTGACATACATACACACATACATGCATGGGCTCTTGGTCCCGTGGCCCTCTCCTGGAGAACCCAGATTCTTCTCCATAAACCCCCTCTGGCCACCAGGTGTGCACCGTGCTGTGACAGGCACCAGTGCCCCTCATCTCTGTATTAATTAACCAGCTTAATTATCCAAAAGCCCTGGGCGGGGGCAGTTTGGAGTGTGAATGAGTCTAAAAGTAGACTATCTGTTTCTAGACTTGATTCATAAATTTTCTCCAAATTTAGGCAGTCAAGGGGCCAGAAATGGATTTTTCCAGTTAGACCCACATATACTCAACATTGATAGATCTAAATTCCATTCTGTTTATTGAGGTTAAAATTTGATGCTCTTTTAAAAAATATTGTCATATACCCAAAATGATATTATTCCTGGAAACTAAGTAATTCTAGCTGTTCTAATTCACTGATAATTTCTTATTAAAATTTTAATAACATTTGTTTTGATATGAAAAAATCTCTTCGGTAGCACTGCTCCATCTTTAATTGAATTTCTGCAGAAGTGGTTAATCTCAAGTATCTAATTAGACCCATGTCTGTTTTTTGTTCATGTCCCAGGCAGTTACTTTAGACGTCTCTTCCGTTGAGGGCACTTCTTTGGCTTTTGGCCTTTACTTTCAGATATTCTAAGACCTTACAGATGTTCCTCTCTTTATATAATTTCTTTGTGTGGTTTTATGCACCGGATGAGAAAATCCAGATTCTCTGGGAAGATGGCTCAGATCTTAATTTAAGGATTCAGAAACTGTAACAGGCTGCTCTGTGCACCCCCACCTCCCTGCCTCACTCCTGCTTACTACATTCCCTAAAGACAGGCGAAACCAAACCCCTTATTTCTCAGCCTTACTGTTTCCAACTCCTGCCAAGGGGAGGGCCAAGGAGCACCCCTGTGAGCTCACAGCCATCCGTCCCTGAGATGGGGTCCTTGTTCACTTCACAGAAAGGCTTGAGGATAGCACAAGCTTAGCCTCCTTAAAATCTAGGTTCATGGAGTGCTCGCTTTGGCAGCACATGCACTAAAATCTAGGTTCATGGGGTGCCTGGGTGGCTCAGTGGGTTAAAGCCTCTGCCTTCGGCTCAGGTCATGATCTCAGGGTCCTGGGATCCAGCCCCACATCGGGCTCTCTGCTCAGCAGGGAGCCTGCTTTCTCCTTTCTCTCTCTGCCTGCCTCTCTGCCTACTTGTGATCTCTGTCAAATAAATACACAAAAAAATCTAGGTTCTTTTTGGTTACCTGCTTTCCTACTTCCGTCGTCCTCGTGGTTCTCTGACACAAGTGATGAGATCCACCCTGTGGACTCGTGATTGTGGTGTTAATGGGTTTCCATAATGCATAACAAAGTTTCAGTTGAGGCATTTCTTCTAAATGTGGGATTAGCCTGCTGTGTGTCAGTAATCGATAGTTGAAACTCTGCCCTATCATTGGAATTCCCTTTAGGTGAAACTTCTATTGCTGCTGTTTTTAAGGATTTGCTTCTTTACCGTCTTTTGCTTCGGCACATTGCAGGTGGCATCCTGGCAAACAAACAGAACTGCTTTGATGACTTTCAGCACGCGGCGGAGTATCTGATCAAGGAAGGTTACACGTCTCCCAAGAGGCTGACTATTAATGGAGGTTCAAACGGAGGCCTCTTAGTGGGTGAGAACTGGATTCGATCGTACTTACTAGTTAACACTCCTGGGGGTTTCGGATACACTGTCCGTAGACAGCTCTTGACTTTCTTTGGCTCATGGATGGGAGCAAGGAAAGCAAAACCCGTTTGTATCAGGGCATCTGATAAATGACACAGAGTGACCCAGCTGAACCCATTGGACACAGGCTTGATTCATGATAGCCCGAGAGGCTGTCCCCACCTGCCCGCCCCGTTCTCTTCAGGGCTGCACACTGGGTGGGACCCCTGTCCCGCAGACTGGGTCCACAGCTCCCTAGGGTTCAGCCAGCACAGGACTGAGCCTGAGAACCCCTGTGATTGTGTTACTCAGAACTTGTAAGAAGTGATCACCGCTAAACGTTGTTGAATACCCGTGCTGTGGGTGCGGAGAGAGGAGTGGCGAAGGAGAGTGAGCTAGCACGCGGGCGCACGGCAGACAGGCGGGAAGTCACTCATGGTATTCACACTCGCTGAGCACCTTGTGTGCCGGGCACAGCGCTGAGCCCTTCGCGTGCGCACTCTCATTTGTCACGCACGCAGCTTGAGGGACAGGAACTGGTAGGAGTCCCATTTACCAGGACCAGGGGCACAGAGAGGTTGAGTCGCTTGCTTGGTGTCACGCAGCTGCAAAGTGGTGATGCTGGTTTTAGATTCTGTTCCTTCAATCTGATTGGTGGTACGGCCTCTAAGTAGCTTTTCCTCATTTGGGGTAGTTAATGACGTTTTCCCTTATAACGAACATTTATGGTAGCCTGGACTTTGCTTGCTGGGCCCTCCACCCAATGTCATTAGGATATGAGGGACCGTTGTACAAATGTAAGCTCAACTTAAAACACATGTGGAAATCCACTGTTGGGGGAGGGGGAGGGGGGTGGGGGGCACATTTCACTCGGTTTCCTTATCCTTGAAATATACTGAGTCATTGCAAAACCTGAACACCTGTTCTTACTCTTTACCCCAATAGAATATAGTCTTTAAAAAAAAAAAATTCCCCATGTAGGTAACATATATATGTCCAAAAGAGTTTGTTGAAATTTAGGGCGTTGATAGGTTTCAAACAAAACAGACTAACACCTCTGCCCCTGTGGAGCTTTCATCCTAGGCAGAGTCAGACAACACACACCAAAGGACCTGAGGCCAGCAAGGGCTCAGTGTTCTAGCAACAGAGTAGAGGCCCACGGCTGGCTGGTGCTGGGCACAGTGAGTGAGGGAGAGTGTCGAGAGAGGTGGCAGGAGGCGAAATCAGGCAGAACCTCAGAGCCAGTCTGACCGACCTGGTTTACTCTGGGAAATGTGAAGCCTTTGGGGGAGTGTCATAAGTTGACTTATTTTTTAATGGGATCGCTCTTGGACTGATCATGTTATGGTGTTAAGGGAGGCAGGAGCAGAAGAGCAGGCACCAGGTAGGAGCCTCTGTCCCGGTGAGCCACGGTGGTGGCTTGGCCCTGGAGTGTGGTGATGGAAGCTGCAAGAAGAGGTCAGATTCTGGGTATGTTCTGAATTTGCACGTGGATCATATGCAAAGTGTAGAAGAGAAGAACGAAGCGCAAATAAATCTAAGATTTAATGGGAAAGGATATTGAAAATACCATCTGATTCCAGTAGTGGGAGAGCTGTTCAGTAACGGACTGTTTCATCCAGTAATTCCTTTATATTTTCAGCTTACTGGTTTACATCTGTTGGCAAACCTGGTTCCTTGAACAGCTTGCAAAAATGGATTTCCCTTCTCAGGGTGCTGAAGGCTTATTTAAAAGGATAGATTCCTGCCCCTCATATCTGAGAGAATCAGGGTCTCCCAGGGTAGGACTCAGGATCTGGTACTAGGAATAAGCACCGAATTCAGAATCAGGGTGTGAACTAGGTTTTTTGCCAGAGGTAGGTGACGTCCAAATTCTCTTGACTCACTGTTCGTCACACCAGCTTTGATGGGACGTCCTCCCATAGCGTCCCTAACTCCTTACCCCTGGTTCCCTCACACCCCACAGCCCCTGAACTCCCCCACAGGGATGGTTCCCACACTGTAATCACTCGTTCACTTAATTTTCCCACTAAAACCTTCACTGATCTGACTCCATCACCAGGCACGTGGTGGGATGTTCAGTAAATATTGACTTATCCAAGCAAAGAAATACATTTATGTAACCGAAGTATACAAAGATGAATATTTCTAAAACAGGACAAGAACGTGTGCCAGTAGTGGTTAGAGCCTGTGCTGGCTTACAGGCCCTACCTAGGACTGTACGAACAGTTCCTACTCACAGCACTTCCAACACCAAATGTATGGGGCGTTTTCTCCACACCAACCATTTGTTGATTTGTCTTTATCTAGATGTTTAATGACAGACTGCCTCCTTTTCCATTCTTTGTCTTGGTTTCAGCTGCTTGTGCAAATCAGCGCCCTGACCTCTTCGGTTGCGTTATTGCCCAAGTGGGAGTCATGGACATGCTGAAGTTCCATAAGTACACCATCGGCCACGCCTGGACCACCGACTATGGGTGCTCGGACAGCAAACAACACTTTGAATGGCTTATCAAGTAAGTCTTAATTCACAGTGATACATATGGTGCATGTCACTAAGGATTTGATATACTACTGAACAGTCAGAAGCTTAAGTGTTTGCCTCTTTGTCCCTTTTGGTGTCTCCTATTTGCATATCATTTACTGCAGGAGTAGGGGAAGTGATGGGAATACCTATTTGTCTTCCTTGTTTTGATCTGGTCTTTAACAAAAACAACAAACTGCAAAGATGTGACAGAATTCTAAAGATGTCCTCCCACCCCCAGATTCCTGTCCCCTGGTCTCTTCAAATCAGACACTAAGCTGAGTGCCACTGTGAAGGGACTTTGCAGATTAAAATAAGGTTACTAATCAGCTCACCTTAAAATAAGGCGATAATCCTGGGTTGCTGAAGTGGGCCTAGTCTAATGACAAACCCTGAAAGACAGCGCACTTTCTCCGGCTAGAGGCAGGGGATGCAGCAGAAAGGGAGGTCAGACTAGAAGCCGGAGAAGGACTGGATCTGTCATTGCCGGCTTTGAAGATGGAGGAAGGGGGGCTCTAGAACCTGAGAACAGCCCCCAGCCAACAGTCATCAAAGAAAGGGAGACCTCAGTCCTATAACCACATGGGAACGGAGTTCTGCCAACAGCCTGAATGAGTCTGGAAACAGATTTTTTTTTCCCGCAGAATTTCCTGATAAGAGCCCAGCCAGCCAACACCTTGATTTCAGCCCTGAGGCCCAGAGCAGAGAACCCAGTTGAGGCAACCCAGACTTCTGGCTGACAGAACTGTGAGATAAGAAATCTGTGTTATTCTAAAAAGCTGCCAAACTTGTAGTAGTTTGTTACCATAGCAATCAAAAACTAACAGAAAAGGGTGTCAGTGTACTTTACATCTATGTATGGGATTTTAAGGAGGAAAGCGAGAGATATGCAGGTACATTAAATTTATTTTGTTCTCAGTATAACCATATATATTTGAAACTGCAAATCACGTTATTAAAATATTGTACAACTGCATTCCTATCCTTCAGCTGCTCTGGCAAGACCAATGGGAAAATGGCCAACATTTAGACTCTTGTGACCACAAGCTACAATCTTTCTGGCTGTTCCCTATCTTCACTTCCCACGTGCAGGGGCTTGGGGACCGACCTCAGCAATTAGAACTGCCTGTGTCCCCTGTCCCAGTCTTCTCAGTCGACTCCACATTTCATTACAATTATTTCTCCCATCAAGCTTTTTCTTTCATTTTATGTGATTTTTGTGGTTTTTAGCTCTTCAACTAAAATGACCAAAGTTTAATCACTGAAATAACCTCGTTGACAAATACCAGTAAAAGCTAAATAAGAAGCTATCGTGCAAATTAATGTAAAGAAAATACACGCTTACGGAGTCTCATCTAAACTCAATTCAAAATACTGACCGAATTGTATATCAAAGGCAACAAAATATTCAATGGAACCTAATACTTCTAAAATTAATTTGGGAAAGAAAAGTAATTTAATCTTTCCTCTCAAGTTGTCTGTGATACTCCTACTTTAGACTTTACTTTTGCAACCTCGCTCTCATGGGGCTGTATTCTCCTCATCCCCGCTGCTCCCAGAGGACAGAGTACAGTCGAGCCAGAGGGGGCCTGACGGCGGGAGCTGCTCAGACCCAGCAGCTTGTCCCATGAAGCACCATCAGGAGCTTAAAGCCCTCCCCCCTGCCCAATTAAGGAGCTGGATTTCCACGTTTGGGAATAGCTTGGATAAATTTCCAAGCAGAAATTCTGTTTTCCAAACCTTTTTCCCCAAGAACTAACCTTGATCTAGAAGGCTGGGGTTGATCCAAGAACAAGAACACTCTGAAATGAGAACAGAAAACCGATCCATTGCCACCCCTACCTTATCTGTTGGGAGGCTATCCTCCAGAACGTTCCAGTCTTGACTTGGTTAACTGAGCAGAAATTTTACTGTTTTTGACTGTTTACCCTCCAAAATAAAACTCTACTAAAATAGCTGATTATATTCCATAATACTGGACACTGAGAAACATGACGTCCATATTGAGTAAAATGTAAAGAAGAAAATCCAGAGACCCACTCACTTAACTACTACTATCAGTTACTGTTTAATTCAACCATACTTTTATTCTTAAAACCCTTTTGTTTCCATTCCTGAAAAGTTGTACTTGAGAAGGTGCCTCTCAGCTCCTCCACCAACTTTGTCACCATCAGCCTAAGGCTGTTTCTTTCTGCCGAACCTCAAGAGCCAGCCAGAGGCCCAGACAGGACCCGGGTTCTTCCTGGGACTGCCACGCTGACTCTGCAGTAAACGTTTTATAGATGATAAAGGGGCAAAGCATATGCTTTGAATTTCAAGTTTTTCAACAAAAGAAAGGCTGGCACCAATTATACCCATGGTCAGTGGCTTAAAGCCCGTCTACTTGGTAGTAGTGGGAAAGTCAGTCTGAAGAATGCAGAACAGTTTAGGACGCAAGTGTGCACCTTCAGTTAGGGTTATCTCGGCAGGCGGGCGCTTCTTCTTTACCCGGCCTTCCAGAGCAGGAGCCACACCAGTGACGCCGCTCCCCAGTTTGCCGTAGCCCGGCCAGCTATGACCTCCACGGCGCTGCACGCAGAGGCAGCGGTGGGCACCCAGGTACTAGCCGTGGTCATTGCTAGTGAAGTTGGGCTGGTAAAGTTGGGCTAACTGTGCCCACCCACCTGCCTTCCTTGATCAGGCCTGTGGACACACCACTCTGCCTCTGCCATCTGGCCCCACGAAACTGCCTTTGCCTTTCAGATACTCTCCGTTGCACAACGTGAAGCTCCCGGAGGCAGACGACATCCAGTATCCGTCCATGCTTCTCCTCACCGCCGACCACGACGACCGTGTGGTCCCGCTCCACTCCCTGAAGTTCATCGCCACCCTTCAGTACGTCGTGGGTCGGAGCCGGAAGCAGAGCAACCCCCTGCTTATCCACGTGGACACCAAGGCCGGCCACGGGGCCGGGAAGCCCACAGCCAAAGTGATAGAAGAGGTCTCAGATATGTTTGCATTCATAGCGCGGTGCCTGAACATCGACTGGATTCAGTAAACGGACTCTCCCACTCCCTCCTGACAGCCGCAGAAAACCTCAAGGGCTTTCACACCGTTCACACGGAGAAACCACGGGGCATAATGCTTCCCCACACGGACACCGTTCCTGCACTCAGACTGCAATGGAACAGAACTGCTGCGGGAATTTTATCTTTTTTAGGCTTCTCCTTTTTAGCAAGTCCTTGGTGTGTTTTTTTTTTTCCCCACCCTGTGCAGGCACATGTTTAAAAAAAAAAAATTTAAAAAGGCATGTTTGGATAAATAGCTAAGTGGCAGCCAACACATTGTGAATATTAGATTGCTGAATTCAGAGTCGTAGTCAGGCCTCCTTCATCTAGAGCACTCAGTGAAACCTGCTTCTATAACCATAACCAATATATCTTCGAATGTGAGAACTGTTCTCATGAACAAGACCTCTTTGCAACAATAATAAATGTTATTTAAGAATGGGAGGCTTTGTTTCTGGTTCCTGTGTGTTGAGGGGCCCTCACTCTGGATCATGTCACCTTTCTATTGGAATAAGCAGTTTGCGGGACACCTGGGTGCCTCAGTGGATTAAGCACATGCCTTCGGCTCACGTCATGATCCCAGGGCCCTGGGATCGAGCCCCAGATCAGGCTCTCAGCTCTGCAAGGAGCCTGCTTCTCCCTCTCCCTCTGCTGGCTTGTACTGTCAAATAAATAAAATCTTTTTAAAAAGTAAAAATAAAAATAAACGTACACCCCCCCCACACAAAAAGTAGTTCTCCTTTCCATACACATTAGTTTCTAAACAGTGAAACCCTAGAATATCAGCACTGAGAAGAAGGTGTGTGCATCCATTCCAGCTCCCGTGTTTATGGGGAGGAAGTGATTAGAGGCAGCTCACGGGCTGCAGTATTAACTAGTCTGCTGGTCATGGGAGCGAGGGCTCTTTTGATTTGGATACTTAACGCTGAAAAAAAAATTGGACCAGAAGCTTCAGATTATTGGCCCATCAATCTGGTTACAAAGTATCCCTGGACGTGTGAGCACCTGACATAGAAAACCCGCATGAATGAATGATCCCGATATGTTTATCCAAACTTACCTTCAAATCAGAAATTTCAGCATTTCCCAAGCTGTTCTTCCCCCACAGACCACTTCTTAGAAACAGTCACACCTAAAACAGTTTCGGTCCCTTACCTTTGCCACCCCAAATCTTAAAGAGGAGGATACACCGTTCCTCAAACCACCGTTCATACAATCTCAAGGCGTTCCGTCTCCTGAAATACTTCCTTTAGGCATCAGTTTGGGAAATGCTGATCTAATTTATGAGAAGAAAAGCGTTTCTTCTTCATCTTGCTTCGGGTGACAAAAATAACTCGATTTTGTATGAAGTATCTTAACCTTTAAAAGGCTTCAGAGATTGCTTCATTGTTCCACTAACTTGTCCTTTTCCAGAGAAGTCCTGTCTTCCAAATCATACACACTTGTGCCTTTCTTCAGCGCTCTACCTCTCTGAATGTGGCCTGAAATCAGACACACGGTTTGCCGTCAAGTACATCACTACATATCAACAGAGCAGAAAGCTGGCTACTTTGGTTTTTCTCATCTAGAATCATGTATTCGGGTAAAGTGTCAGTAAGTGCTGCCTACAGCGTGGCTGTCATTGAGCCTAGGATGCACGTGGTTGCCTCCCCGCTGCCACCCTACCCCAGAGGAAAAGGATGCCCCTGGCTATCTGCGCTCGCGGAACCAACATCACCTACGCCGAGAGACGCGAACACTGGCTAACAACCACGTACCTGCCGACCAGCATGGCAGGAAAAAGAAAAAAAAAAAAAAAAAAACTTTTGCATCGATGAGCTAGAGGCAGCCTTTTTCTTAGACCAGCCGGGTAGTCTGAGATCCAGGCAGCTGAGTTGTTCCACTCGGTCCAGAACGTGTTCAAGTGTGTACAGAATCTAGCCCTACTTTCCCACTGAGGTCTCCTACTGAGCAATGGAAAGTGAAAAGACACTGTGAGTAGGGGCTCAGCTTCAGGAAAAGTGACTCAGGCCCAGGTTCAAATCCCAACTCTCATCTCGTAGGTGGTAATTAGGAATAAACATTATAATACACTTACAAAAGTGTCTACCAAAAAAATTGGCCTCTAATTGTGAGTTCTCTTTCCTAAGCTAATTTTCACATCTAGATTTAAGCAGGACACCTGAGCCCACAAACCGAGGGTAGCTTTTTTAAGCCTTGAACACTAGAAGCGTAGGAGGTTGGCCCCTTCCCAGATCTCCAGGGCCTCCCCTATTAGATGCCACCCTCCTCTATGTCCAGTGCTCCGCCCCTCTGCTCTGTCCTACATTGGTCTATGGTGTTTTTTGGAGGGGGGGGGAGCTGCACACATTGTACAGGTAATCTAACTTGCCACACAGGCCACAGTATTTGCTACCTTAGTGAAATAAAGTCACATTTCTGACTGTTAATGCATACATGTCTGGAGTAGTGTAAAAGGTGGCAATTACACTTTCCTAATACTCCCACTAAAACTTAGCCAATTACATGCAAATGGTGCTGCAGGCTGAAAAGGTTAAATTTCAGCTAAGAAAGCTTGTCACCAGTCTATCTGAGCCAGCCTCAGGGAGTTCCCCAGGACAGACCATACAGCCATTGCCCAGAAAGGTCACGAAGACTCAGAGGGGTGAAGGACAGGAGGGAAAGCTGTGAGCAGTCTAAAAAAGCAAAGGTCAGACTGGAATGGAGTGGTCAGGCCAGCAGGATGAGGGCTGGGGCCAACGAATAAGGAATATTTAATCATGTTCTCCATCCAGTCATTCTGGGGGCTGGGGTAGAAAATGAAGCCCTGTCTTCGTGAAGTTGACACTCCAGAAGGAGGAGACGGACGATAAATGATTTTACTGAGTCCCCTGTGCCATCCAGCCCTTAACACTCTGTGTATGGCTGTTTGTTCTCAAGCAACCTTACAAACCACATGCTACCCTTACCCCAATCCGGCAAAGGCCCAGGTTCCCCAGCCAGGAAGCAGGGCAGTAACCCCAGCAGCTGGACCCTAGAGTCTGCACTTTTACCCACTGGTGTACTAATAAGATAATAAAACGAGAGGGCTCTCATTCCAGACTGTGACACAGGGAAGTGTCTTAACTGAATCTACAGCTATATACAGAACATTTTCTGAAAGAAACAAAAACTAGTTGAGCAACTCCTATAAATTGGGCAAATGAGAATAAAGCCCACATTGAAACAGGCAGGAGAGGCTGAGACCCGATCTTCCCATAAGCACCCTCTACCCCCAGTGTGGCCAGGCAGGAACTCACAACTCAGAGCTTCTTCCTGGTGAGTGAAGGGTCTGGACCCCACATATGGCACCCCAACTTTTAAGATCTGCATCTAAGAGACGAGCCCCCTAAAACATCTAGCTTTGAAAACCAATGGGGTTTGTGTTCATGAGACCCACAGGCTATACCAAACTGAGAAACACATTCATTTTCTGTAGTCTACTCACATTTTTTATTTGAAGTATTAAAAGTTCATGCGAATATAGAACTTTCTAATCATTTAAGATCTCTCTTAGCAACTTTCAAATGTACAGTATAGTAGTATTAACTAGAAGTACCATGCTGTATGTGACATCCCCAGAATGAACTTCTAACTGGAAATTTGTACCCTGTGACCTCTTTACCCACTTCATCTACCAGAGAAATCATTCTTAAAGGGGTCAGGCAGACTGAGCTGCACCCCCCCCCCCCAATAGCTCAGCAGAGAGGCAGCCGACTGAAAAGTGTCCAGTCTTCCTATGAAAGACACCTGCTTGCTCATCTGAAAGATCTGGCCTGAGGGAGGGGCAGGCTTCAACTTAACACACATCACTCTTCTGGAATATTCTAAAGACTGCAGGGGCCAATGGGAGCCATCTGCACGCTCTCCCTCTGCCTCCCTCCTGGTCCCTGGTATTTCTGGGAAAGGCACTTAAGCACACAGCTGGTGCCCTGGTTTGGGCAGCTGCCACCTCAGGGACAGTCCTTGAGCACTGGCTCTCGTGGCCAATGGGACGTACATTTGTGGGTCCCATATGATGGCAACCAATGGAGAAACAGTTCCTTACCAGCTCCCTCCTTGCCAGGGCACAGCTCAGAGACAGCAATCTGAAATGGGCCTGCAGTATTTCTGTGAAAGAGGCCTATTAGCTTGGCTTCATAAATGTGGTCCAAGGGGCAAACTTCCCACTAAAAACACTTATAAGGACCAACGATAATCCCCTCCGGAGATCAGGGAGGCTCGCAGGTATGATCATCATGCTCCCTCTGTCCCACCCGAGGTCATCAGGGTTTCCAGCATTTGTGGCCATACCACATCCTTTGATAGCCTGGCTCTGGTGACCAGAGGGGCTTGTGTTCACAGGGCTTGTGTTTTTGTGTTAATGGAACAATAGCAAACACAGAAACAGTTCTTAACAGGCTATTACCCCAAGGCTCATACAGAAGCAGCACACAGAAATGCCCGTCTCCCAGTCTTGTCCTGAAAGAGATGTTTGCATACTTTAAAAACTGCTACCTAAGCATCTGGCTTCCAATCACCCTGAATTTATATGCTTAATGAGATATTTCCCTTTGGGACACTGATAGATATTGGTAAACCCCCACCAGTAGAAGCCACCAAGACTAGAGTAAGCTGCTTAAACAATCAGAGGTTTGGGAGACAGCCAAGAGCTAGGGCAAGGTTGAGTGATAAGGTTCATGTCCTACATGAGGTCACCCCTTCAAGACTTGGAGAGGTGGGTATTTAAATAATAGATTTAAAGGAAAACGACAGAGATTCAGAGAAAAATGAAGAAACAAGAATATGTTCCAAACAAAAGGATAGGATAAAACCTTAGGAAAAGCCCTCAATGGAATAGAGATAAATAATTTACCTGATTAAAAAAAGTTCAAAGTAACAGTCATAAAGTTGCTCACCAAGCTTGGAAGACAAATGGATGAACACAGTGAGAACACAAAAAAGAGAAAACATAAGATAGTACCAAACAGAAGTCACAGAGCTGAAAACTACAGTATCTACACTTAAAAAGACACTATATCATTCAATAGCAGACTAGAAAAAGCAGCAGAAGGAATCAGTAGACTTGAAGACAGGGTAGTGGAACTCATCCAATCAGAGCAGCAGCATGAAAAAGCTTCAGGGACTTATGGAACAAGATCAAGCAGACCAACATTCACATTACAGGGGTCACAGAAGAAGAGAGAAAGAAAAGGAGGCAGAAATTTTATTTGAACAAATTATGGCTGAAAGCTTCCCCAATCAGGGGAAGGAAATGGACAGCCAGATCCAGGAAGCCCAGAGAATACTTAAAAAGATGAACCCAAAGAGATCCACACCAAGACACATAATTAAACCATTAGAGACAAGGGGAAAATCTTAAAAAGCAATGGGAGAAAAACAGCTTGTTTCATACAAGGGAACTCTCATAAAACTATGAGCATATTCTCATATTCAGAAGCATATGAGAATATTCTCATATTCAGAAATTTTTCAGGCCAGAAAAAAGTGACATAATATATTCAAAGTGCTGAAAGGAAGTGCCAACTAAGAGTATTCTATCTGCCAAAGTTGTCCTTCAGAATTGAAGGAGACATTAAGAGTTTTCTAACCAAGCAAAAGCTGAAAGAGTTCATCACCACTAGACCAGCCTTACAAGAAATGCTAAAAGTTAAGGAAAGGAAAGGGTGATAATTAGTAACAAGAATACATATGAAAGTGTAACTCTCACTGGCAAAGGCAAATATATAATAAAAATCAGAATAATGTAAAAATGGTGAGTTAACTCATAAAGCTAGTATGAAGGTTAAAAGACAAAATAATAAGAATAACTACAAAAAGTTATTAATGGATATACAAGTTTAAAAAATGTAATATGTGACATCAAAAGCAAATGTGAGGTAGAGGGAAGTAAAAAATGTAGAGCTTTAGAATGTGCTTTAATTTAGTCATCATCAACTTAAATTATTGGTGTAAGTTGTTTTATGTAAGCCTCATGGTAACCACAAAGCAAAAATACATAGTAGGTACATAAAAGAGAAAGTAATCTAAGCATATCACTACAGAAAATCATCAAGTCACCAAGGAAGAGAATAAAAGAAGAAAGGAATTTCAAACCAGCCAGAAAGTGAGTAAAATGGAATAAGTACACACCTGTTGATCTACTTTAAATGTAAATGAACTAAATTCTCCAATCAAAAGAGTGGATTAATGGATAAAAAAAAAAAAACAAAAAAAAAAAACAAGACCCACAAGGATTCCAGTCCAAGATGGCTATGTAGGAAGTCACTGAACTCACTTCCTCCATGGAACACAACAAATTACACCTATTTATAGAGCAGTTACTCCTGAAGAAGAAGTGAGGGCCAAATGAACAGCTTTTGCACAACAAAAATGGGAGTGGCAAAAGAGAACAGCAAGAGAGACAGAGACATATTAACAAAAGAACCCTCCATCCCTGATGCTGCAAATGGCAGTGTGGAGGGATGGTAAGAGGGACTGGGAGCACATTCATCTATCCTGGACACAGAAAAAAGAACTGCAGTTAAAAAAGGTAACTAGCATATAAAAGAACCAGCCCTAGAACTCTGCCACACAGTAACGGAGCTGCCAAAACTCTCTCCAAGTTAGAAGAACTGCCAGACATGGTCTACACTTCTCCTCTACTTTGAAAGCACAGACCAGTGTACAGTCCAGGCACCCTAACCAGACTGCCTGTCAGTGGCCCCTGGCTTCTAGCCCACACCAGCCTAACCATCCCACCAAGGTGGCCACAGAGCAATGCATACTGGAAATCCCTGGTTAGCAATCATTATAGCTCCAGTTTTGCACCAAGGTGAGAGAGGGGCAAAGCATCCCGGAACACTCCAGGCCCATACCACTTTGGGCAGCTTGCTAGGGAACCCCCAGTGCAGATTACTCTAGTATCACCTGCTCTAAATCCAGCTGCCCTATCAGGGTTCCCCCTGTGTGAAGCACCCTGGGAACCCCCCAGCTGTGCCTGCCTTGGTTCCAGCCACCCCACCAGGGCACTCTTTCTATACAGAGTGCCTCAGAACACCCCACCCATGTCACCCTTGGCTCCATTCACCTGGCCAGGGGATCCCCTGTGCTGAGCACAGCAGGACACCCCAGCTTTCACTCACTTTACCTTCAGTTCTCCTGCCATGGTGCCCTCAGTGTGGAAAGCCTTGGGACACCCCGGCTTGCAACCACTTCAGCTGTCTTGCCAGGGTGCCCCCAGCATGGAGTACCCCAAGATACCCATACCTGTACCCCACCTTGGCTCCAGCCACTCCTCTATGGCATGTTCTATGCAGAGTCCTGGGACACTCTGGTTTACACCCACTTCAGCTTTACCTATCCTGCCAAGGTGCCCTCTGTGCATAGAATCCTGGAACCCTCTTTGCCATTTCAGCTTCAGCTGTCCTTCCAGGGTGCCCTTTTCACAGAGAGTCCAGAGACTTCCCAGCCCACACAATGCCTCATCTCTAGCCACCCCACCAGGACACCGCCTGCATAAAGTGCCACTGAACACCCCAGCTTGCACCCACTTCAGCTTCAGCTGTCCTGACAGGGTACCCTCAGTGTATAGAACCCCAGGACACCCAAGCCTGGATCCACTTCAACTCTAGATCTTTTGCTAAAGCATCTTGTACACAGAGAGCCCCATGACACCCTGACTTGCAGTCAGTTCAGCTTCAGCTGTCCTGCCAGGGTTCCTACTTCATGGAGAGCCCCAAAACCCTTGGCTCACACCAACCACAGCTCCAGCCAGCCATCAAAAATCACCAAGTACACAGCCTATATAGGGGATAAGCATACAAAAGACCGTGTCTTCAAGTTTAGGAGAACTAGCTGTTCTGCTATAGAAACAAAAAAAGAAAGTCAAACAAAATGGAGAGACAGGGGAATATGCTCCAAAAGGAAGAAAAAGACAAAACTTCAGAAAAAGAACCAAATGAAATAGAGATAAGCAATATGCCTGATAAAGAATGTAAAGTAATGATTGTAAAGATGCTCACTGGGCTGGAGAGAAGAGTGGAAGAACACAGTGAAATCTTCAATGAAGAGATAGAAAATACAAAAAAGAACCAATCAGAGTTATAGATTACACTAACTGAAATTAAAAAATACGTTAGAGGGAATAAAAAGATTAGCTGATGCAGAAGAACATATCAGTGATCTGGAAGACAAGGTAAGGAAAAGCACCCATGCTCGACAGCAAAAAGAGAAAAGAATTAAAGAAAAAAATGAGGACAGGTTAAGGGATCTCTTAGACAATGTCAAGCAAACTTTCACATTATAGGGGTCCCAGAAGAAGAAAGAGGCAGAAAATTTATTTGAAGAAATAATAACTGAAAACTTCCCTAACCTAGGAGAAAAAATAGATATCTAAATTCAAGAAGTACAGACAGTTTCAAACAAGCTAAACCCAAGGAAGTCCACACCATGACACATTACCTTTAATCTTTGATATTTTAATTATTAAAAGAGAATTTTTAAAGCAGCAAAAGAGAAGCAAAACATTATGTGCAAGGGAAACCCTATAAAACTATTAGCTGATTTTTCAGCAGAAACCTCACAGGTCATAGAAAGTGCCATGTTATATTCAAAGTGCTGAAAGGGAAAAAAAAAAAACCAAAACTTATAACCAAGAATACTTTAACCAAGGTTATCATTCAGAACTGAAGTAAAGATACAGAGTTTCCCAAATAAAAGTTAAAGGAGTTTATTACCACTAACACGGCCTTATAATAAATGTTAAAGGGTCTTTAAATGGAAAAAAATGGCCATAACTAGACAAAATTATGGATTAAAAAGATACAAAATATGACAGCATATACATAAAATGTGGGGGAGTAAAAAAGATTTCTTAAGATTTTGTTTGAACTTGGGGGCATGGGTGGCTCAGTGGGTTAAGCCTCTGCCTTCGGCTCAGGTCATGATTTCAGGGTCCTGGGATTGAGCCCCACTCGGGCTCTCTGCTTAGCAGGGAGCCTGCTTCTCTCTCTCTCTCTGTCTGCCTCTCTGCCTACTTGTGATCTCTGTTAAAGAAATAAATATAATCTTTTAAAAAATGATTTTGTTATAACTTAAATGGTAATCAACTTAATACAGACTGCTATATAGTTAGGATGTTGTATATGAACCTCATGGTATTCAAAAACCCAAAATCTATAATAGATAACATAAAACGTAAAGAGAAAGTGAAATATACCAGACAGAAACTCAATTACAAAGAGAGAGAGCAAGAGAAGAAGAAAGGAACAGAGAAGGACAACAAAACAAACTAGAAAACAATTAACAAAATGGCAGTAAGTACATACCTCTCAATAATTATTTTAAAGGTGAATAGCCTAAATGTGCCAATTATAAGGCATAGGTGGCAGAATGGGTGGGGGAAAAAAAACACAAAAACAAAAACCCAACCATTTATATGTTGCCTACAAGAGACTCACCTCAGATCTAAATATACATACATACTGAAAGTGAAGGGATAGAATAGAATCTACCAGGCAAATGGAAGTGGAGGGGAAAGAAAAAAAGCTGGGATACCAATATTTATACCAATGAAAACAGACTTTAGGAAAAAGACTAACAAGAAACCAAAAAAGGGCATTATATGATGACAAAGAGATCAATCCAACAAGAGGATATAACAATTGTAATAACTTATGTACCCAACACTGGAGCACCTAAATACGTAAAGCAAATACTAATGGACATAAAGAGAAATTTATGATAATACAATAATAGTAGGGGACACCCACTTATATTAATGGATAGATCATCTAGGCAGAAAAATCAAAAAGAAAATGGGGTCTTTGAATGACACATTAGACCAGATGGACCTTACACATATAAACAGAACATCCCATCCAAAAACAATAGAATACACACGCTTTTCAAGTGCACATGCAGTGTTCTCCAGAAGAAACTACATTAGGCCACAAAACAAGTCTAAAAAAATTTAAGAAGACTGAAATCATACTGTGCATCTTCTCTAACCACAATGGTATGAAACTAGAAATCAACCAAAGAAGAAACTGGAAAAAAACACAAACACATGTAGGCTAAATACTAAACAGCCAATGGGTCCATGAAGAAATCAAAGAAGAAATTTTAAAAAGTACATGGAGACAAGGGAAAGTGAAAACGCAATGGTCCAAAAATCTCTGGGACATAATAAAAAGTTGTGTTTAGGATTTTTATCCATGTATTTGTGAGAGAGAGAGGGAGAGAGAGAGACAACATGAGGATAGGGTAGGCACAGACAAAGAAGCAGGTTCCCTGCTGAGCCCGACATGGGGCTTGATCTGAGGACCCTGGGATCATAAACTGAACCAAAGGCAGACGCTTAACCAACTGAGCCACCCATGCACCGAGGGAAAGCAATTTTAAGAGGAAAATACATAGTGATACAAACATACCTCAAGAAACAAGTAAAAGCTCAAATAAAGAATCTAACCTTACACCTAAAGGAACCAGAAAAAAGAACAAGCACAGCACCAGGAGGAAATGATAAATTGGAGAAATAAATGAAATAAAGATTTTAATGATGTTAGTCACCATACAGTACATCATTACTTTTTGATGTAGTATTCCATGATTCATTATTTGTGCATAACACCCAGTGCTCCATGAAATGCATGCCCTCCTTAATACCCATCACCAGGCTAACCCATCCCCCAACTCCCCTCCCCTCTGAAACCCTCAGTTTGTTTCCAGGAGTCTATAACCTCTCATGGTTCCTCTCCCCCTCTGATTTCCCCACCTTCATTTTTCCCTTCCTTCTCCTAATGTCCTCCATGCTATTCCTTATGTTCCACAAATAAGTGATAGCATATGATAATTGACTTTCTCTGCTTGACTTATATCACTTAGCATAAAGGAAACAGTCAACAAAACAAAGAGATAACCCGTGGAATGGGAGAAGATATTTGCAAATGACACTACAGATAAATGGCTGGTATCCAAGATCTATAAAGAACTTCTCAAACTCAACACCAAAAAACAAATAAGTTAAAAAAAAGGGCAGAAGACATGAACAGACACTTCTCCAAAGAAGACATACAAATGGCTTATGGACACATGAAAAAATGTTCATCATCATTAGCCATTGGGGAAATTCAAATCAAAACCACATTGAGATACCACCTTACACCAGTTAGAATGCCAAAAATTGACAAGGCAAAAAACAACAAATGTTGGAGAGGTTGTAGAGAAAGGGAAACCCTCCTTACACTATTGATGGGAATGCAAGTTGGTGCAGCCACTTTGGAAAAACAGTGTGGAGGTTCCTCAAAAAGTTAAAAATAGAGTTATCCTATGACCCAGCAATTGCACTACTGGGCATTTACCCCAAAGATACAGATGTAGGGAAAAGAAGGGCCACATGCACCCCCATAGGCAAAGTGTGGAAAGAGCCATGATGCCCTTCAGCAAATGAATGGATAAAGAAGACATGGTCCATATATACAATGGAATATTACTCAGCCATCAGAAAGGATGGAACCCAACTTTAGCATTAACATGAAATGAACATTTTTTTTAAAAATAAGAATAAAAATGAAAGAGCCAGTCCATTGAAAGGGTAAGATTGAGAAACCCTTAGCTAAAATCATGAAGGAAAAAAAAAAAAAACAAAACAGAAAATACCCAAAAAAGATAAAATCAGAAATGAAAGAGAATAAACAATGGATACCACACCACAGAAATACAAGGGATTATAAGAGAATACTATGAAAAATTATATGCCAACAAATTGGTCAACCTAGAAGAAATAGATATATTCCTAGAAACTTACAATCTTCCAAAACTTTTTCAAGAAGAAATAAAATTCTTGAACAGACTGATTACTAGAAACAAAATTGAATTGGTAATCAAAGACTACCAGGGGCACCTAGGTGGCTCAGTGGGTTAAGGCCTCTGCCTTCAGCTCGGGTCATGGTCTCAGGGTTCTGGGATCGAGCCCCACATCAGGCTCTCTGCTCAGTGGGGAGCCTGCTTCCTCCTCTCTCTACCTGCCTCTCTGACTACTTGTGATCTCTGTCTATCAAATAAAAAAAAAATCTTTAAAAAAAAAAAGACTAGGAGGAGCAAGATGGCAGAGAAGTAGCAGCTGAGATGACATCAGGTAGCAGGAGATCAGCTAGAGAGCTTATCAAAACATTGCAAACACCTACAAATCCAACGGGAGATCGAAGAGAGGAAGAACAGCAATTCTGGAAACAGGAAATCGACTACTTTATGAAAGGTAGGACCGGCGGAGAAGTGAATCGAAAGCGACGGGAGGATAGACCGCGGGGGAGGGGCCGGCTCCTGGCAAGCGGCGGAGCCACGGAGCACTAAATCGGGACTCTTAAAAGTCTGCTCCACGGAGGGACATCGCTCCAGAGGCTAAACCGGGGTGAAGCCCACGTGGGATCAGCGTGACCCCAGGCCCCGCAGGGTCACAGAAGGATCGGGGGTGTCTGAGTGTCGCAGAGCTAGCAGGTATCGGAGCGGGAAGCCGGCCACAGAGACAGAGCCGAGGAGTGAGCTCTCAGCTCGGGGTTACCTGGAACCGGTCGCAGGCTGGGTGAGCTCGGAGCGCGGCCAGAGGCGAGGGATATGGGAGTAGCCGGGGCTTTTCTCTGAGGAGTGGAGCCCGGAATCTCAGCTCTCCCGGGCCGGAGATTGGGAGGCCGCTATTTTCATTCCCGTCCTCCAGACTCTACAGAAAGCTCAGGGAACAAAAGCTCCCGAAAGCGAAACCGAGGGGATTACTCAGCCCGGCCCCTGGTAAGGGCCGTGCAGCTCTGCCTCAGGCAAAGACACTTGATAATCACTACAACAGGCACCTCCCCCAAAAGATCAACTAGAAATCCAGCCAAGACCAAGTTCACTTAACAAGGAGAGCAGCGGAACTCCAGAGGAGGAGAAAGCAATGCGCGGAATTCATGGCTTTCTACCCATGATTCTTTAGTCGTGCAGTTAATTCATTTTTTTCTTTAAAGGGCATTTCCCTAGGGTCTTTGCCACCCTTTTAGTATTTTATTTGCTCCTTCATATAATCTTATCTGGAAAAAATGACAAGGCGGAAAAACTCACCACAAAAAAAAGAACAAGAGACAGTACCAAAGGCTAGGGACCTAATCAATACAGACATTGGGAATATGTCAGATCTAGAGTTCAGAATGAC